>REGO01000146.1:868821-967773 GCA_010120015.1 Rhombomys opimus | reverse complement strand
GACCCAAGAGCTCACATTCCCGAGCCCCTCTTTTCTCATCTGTGAAGTGGGATCAATCCGAGGGTTTGAGCGTGGAAGACAAAGCATGCACGAAGGGTCTCGGCAGGCAGTTCCCGGCCTTTGCACCGCACATCTCCTCCAGTGTGAGGCTAGGGTTAGGCAGGTGGGTGAGGCAGCAGGTTCCAGGGTGTCCTGGAGCTCTTCCTGTGGGTACGGGCAGCACTGGCCAGGGCAGTGTCTTCTCTGAAGTCTGGCTCTTCGGCTTTTGAGTTGCCTCCACTTACCTTCTGTCTGAGGCAGCAGCCTTAGGCCTCAGTGTCTCCATCTGAGCTATGAGTGCAGACTCACTGAAAGCTCCTGAGAGACTAGAAAACACCCACTGACCTGTGGAGCAGAGGTGAGCAATGCACAACGAGGACAATCAATGCACACTTGGGCGTGCAATGAGCTCGGTTTGTGCCTCCGCTGGGAGGGTCACCTGCCAGCAGACCCAGCGCTGAAGAAACGTGGCCCATCTGGGGTTATTAGTTTCTTTCCTCCTTGCTAGAGCAAACTGCCTGGCAGAAGCAGCTTAAGAAAGAAAGCGTTTGTCTGGGTCCGCAGTTTGAGGATATTGTCTATTGGGCCGGGGAAGGCACAGGAGCTGAGTTGGAAGCCAGCCACTCACATCGAACCCTCAGAGGCAGGAAGGGTGCTCAGATCACCTCCTCTCTTTAATTCAGTCCAGGACTCCAGCCTGTGGAATGGTGCCACTCAGAGGTAAGCTGGCCTTTGCACCGCCATTAACTTCTCAACACTCCCTCAGAGGCACGCCCAGAGAGCGGTGGCCTCGGTGAGTCTAGAGTCTGTCAAGTTAGAAATAACGAGCATCACAACTGCACCCATTGCCGACTTGACCCCCAAAGACATCCTTTTAAAGCCACGCTTCCCTCTGTTTGCCCCCGTAGGCTCACGGCCATCTTCTATGGCAAAATGCACCGAGTCTAACGTCAAAGGTCCCCGGGGCCTTTAATGACTTCAGCACTGTTTGAAAAGTCTCAAGTGCGGCCTGGCTCTTGGAAGATGATGTCACACATGCCCTGTGGGTTTTGCTGGTCCATGGTGAGGCCATTTGTAATGAACCAGTTAGCGCCAGGCTTCTTCACAGTCTTGACGGGGATTTATGAAAGCAAATTCCACTGTGCGAGCTCATTTATTTGGGAACTTCCTGTCACAGTTGCCCGCGTGCCCTTTTGGTGAAGGCAAGCGAAACTGCCAAGCGCCGGGTCACTGTATGAAAGAACTACATCTAGGCACCTAGGCCGTGAGAACACATCACGGGGAGCGATCAGAATGGAGTACAGCAAATACACATATGTGCACATGCATTTTCCCCCAATACAGACGAGCTGTCTCGGTTTTGTTCTGTTGCCGTGATATGTCACTCTAACCAAAAGCAACTTCTAGAAGGGTAGGTGTCCTGGTCGCTGTTCTAAGGAGACCCCAGGACTAAGGCAACCTATGGAAGAAAATATCATCATCATGGCAGGAAGCATGGTGGCAGGCAGGCAGGCAGGGGGCTAAGAGTTTTACATCTTGATCCACAAACAGCAGGCAGAGGGAGGGACACTGGACCACGTGTGGGCTTTTGAAACCCCAGAGCCCACCCCCAGGGACACACCTTCTCCAACAAGGCCACGCCTCCTGCTCCTTCCCAACAGTCCACCAACGGGGAACCAAGCATTCAAATATACAAGCGTTTGGGGGTCACTTTCATTCAAACTGCCACAGAAGGGCCTGCTTGCCTTACACTTCCAGGTCACGGTCCATCGTTCCAGGAAGTCAGGGCAAAAACTCAAGCAGGAACTGAAGCAGAATGAAGGAAGACCACTTGTTTGTTCTCTGACTTAACTCCTTTACAGGCTCTTGCTTAGCTAGATTTCTTATGCAGCCCAGGATAACTTGCACAGGGAATGGTACCACCCACAGTAGTCTGGGACTTCATGCATTAATTAATAAGCCAGACAGTCCCCGATGAAATGCCCACAGGCCAAGCTGATCTAGGTAATTTCTCCACTGAGGCTTTCCTCTCAGCTTGACAATCAAGACTAATGTACACACCTGCACACGCACACACAAACTTTGGAAAAAAGTCCCAAGAGCAAAATCTTTTCTGAGACCCTTAACTGTGATCCTTTAAAACATCAAAAACCCAATTGCCTGCTCCCGACATTCAGTGGCACAGTGCAAACATTCTCATGATGAAAGGCAGGATGGGGACCTAGCAAGGAATGATTTGACCAAAGCAAGCAGAGAGCAAAGTGAACAGCAAATCATGTCCCGCACTTGGAGCCTGGGACGGAACCATCTGGGCTCCCAAGGGCTTGCCCAGCCCTGCCTGTCCAGCTCTGCTGCCTGCAGCACAGAACCTCTCTCACAGGCTGACTCCTTTCCACGCTTGCTGCTTTCCTTGGTGGAAATCCCATGGTCCTGGCATCTTAAGGATCCCGCTGATTTTAGACTCTCCCTTTCCACCAGGCCAGCATGGCGGAAGCCAACACAAGGTTTTGCTCTTAAGCACTCTCAAGAGCCTTGATAGGTGGAGTCAGGTAGCATAGGGGCCCTTATCAGAGAGGTCCCAGGGATGGTCAGAGGAGACCTAAACACCTGCTTGTTCTCCATTATTCTGGCTTTCAGACAGTGCCCCGATCTGTGGCCTTCCACCCCTGCACACAGAGCCCTGGCCTCTGACCCTCCAGCCTAACACCAAGCTTGAACTCAGATGACCGACTATCGGCTGCTGCCTTGGCTTCAGGAGCAACAGACCTTACCGTGTCCATTTCTAAAGGCTGCAAAACTCACCATCAGGCTGCCCAGCCAATTCAGTGCCTGGTGAGAACTTTCCTTCTGGCTCATGGGCAGCTGCCTTCTCGGTAGGGCCGTACATGGTGGAAAGGGCATAGCATCTCTCTGTCCTTTTCTCATAAAGCCATCAGGACAGCCATTCTTATCCAACACCCTGAAGATGCCATTTCCGTGCCCTGTTCTGTTGGGAGTTAGGGCCTCATCCTAGAAATCTGGGTTGGTGGGTGACTGCTCTGCCTCGGTATCTGTTGGAGAGCTGAGGAGCTGGGAGGACCCTCAGAGCTTTATTTTGGAATGTAGCCCCATGAGGGCTGGGGCTGGGTCCATTTGGGGCCCAGGCACTGCCTGGGACACGTAGACACTTGGGGTGTTCTTGTTCCACAGAAGGAGGAATCCAGCACATGGCTGTCCGGGGGGAAGCCGGCTGGGCCTGCTCTGGGAGGGCTTCTCCTTTGCTCCGCTTTCGACCTCCCATTTGGAGGTCGAAACAATTATTTATTGTTACAACTGTATGCCAAGGACCGTACCAACACAGAGGACAGCAGTGAGCAGAGCGACCCTGTGCCACTCCAGGGGCAAGCTGACAATAAACACAGTAAGTAATTAAATACGACGCCAGGGGGTGAGAGGTGCCACCGAGAAGCACAGGAGAGCAGGGAGGGAGAAGCCGAGAAGCTGGGGTTCCTGTGGACAGATGTCCCAGGCACCTCGGGAGGGCCTGCTTGAGCAGGGCCTGAAGGCAGACACAGAGGCGGAGGCGTTGAAGGAGTACCCTGTCACACCCTGTCTTCAAGAGCCGAGCTTCATTGTGAATTGGGCGTGGTAACTTAATTTACACTGAGGCCTAAGCATTCTGGGTTGGCCTCGTGGCACTACTGCAAAGCCAGGCTCAGTTCCTTGCTCCAGGGAGAGCCAGCTGCATGCCAGAAGGAGCTTCTTGCAGCTCCATGGGCTGATCCATACATAATGAGGAACTCACTCTTTCCACCAACAGCATGGAGAGTGCTCTCACCCAGGGCCCTGAAGATACCTGGAAAGGGTGTCCCAAAGCCCAGGGCCAGCTAGAGGTCGAGGCCCTGCCTACATCTGACATTAGCATGGATGGAGGCTGAGGTAGCATCAGTGTGTCTGAGGAAGAATAAGGTTTAGTTAACCATTGTTAATGCTCATTAATTGTACGTATTAATGGGTTTCACAGTGACATTCCCACACAGGCACAGATTCTGCCTTGGCAGCACAGAGTGTTCTGGTGAGCCGTTAATTGTCAGGGTGATTTGTGAGGCAGCGATGACTATACATACAGAAGGGGCGGGGCCTGCTACACAGACGGGGGCGGGGGTGGGGGTGGGGGTGGGGGTGGGGGCAGGGTGTGAGCCAGTTGTGGCCCTGCAGGTGCAGCTGTGGGGCCGCCACCTGTGGCCCCCACCTGTGGCCCTTCCTCCACAGGGAGAGGGCTCAGATGAGGAACCTTGACAGGCCAAAGAGAGCTCAGTGGCTCTGGGCCTCCCACAGCTTCATCACCAGCCCCAGCCAGCCTGACATGGGGTGAGGATGAGGGGTCACTCCCTGAAGCAGACATGCAGGGTGAAGCCATGAGCCCCGATTTCTGACTCCTTTCAGAGAAGATCCTAGGATCTACATGTCACCTGCCTCCCTGTGGCTTGTAACCCCACAGGCCTCTGTTTCCCTGGGCTCCCTGCCTCTGGCTCAGACTCATCTAGTCCTTCCAGCCCACCCAGGCTCCCTCTTCTTTCTGGGTCCTCCCCTCCACCCTCGTTGCTCTTCCTCAACTCCAGAGTTAGGCCCACCTATCACCGGGCCATCTCTCAGTCCTGGTTTCTGTCACACAAATGTCCTGGCTTGTGGCCTCCTACCCCTTCACAAAGAAACCCTGGCTTCTAACCTACCGAGCACTGAACCAGTGTGTCCAGCTTCAGGCAACTGCTCTCATCTCTTTCTTAGCCTGCTCAGGCTGTGGGAACACGGGTGCTTTCTTCTCACACATCTGGAGTCAGCAAAGTCCAAGGTCAGGAGGGGAATGAGTTCCAGATGAAAAGGATTCGGAGGGTCCGACCAGCTCTGCCTGTACCAGGGACAAGGGAAGCATGTGCCAAGGCGCAGAGGTGAGCAGGGGCTGCCACTCATGTGCACTACCAATGTTTTGGCGTGTTTTCTTGTCTGTCTCTGGTATGATAGACAGGGCATCAACCTGGTGTCTGGCGCACACTCAGTAGAATGTTCTAGATGGAAAAATGGAACGATTGGAGAAATGAGAAGGGGAAAAAGGAAGAGCGAGGGGAGAGAGCTGTGTGATGCAGGAGCAGGCAGAGAGCGGGAGGAATGCTTGCAGAGGGCGGAGAAGAGGTTTGAGGAGTGAGGAGACAGGTAGGAACGGGGCTGAAAGGATGGCTCAGAGGCCGTGAACGCAGCCCCTCAGCCTCGTCTAAGAGACAGGAGCTGCAACCTGCCGTGGGTCCCTAGGGCCCTGCTCAGTTAACTCGGCCCCTGTTTTCCTGACGCCCTGTTTTGCAGCAGAGGCAATTAGGGACGGTGGGGCTGTAAGCCTCTCTCCGGCAGCCCCACCTGCCCTGTCCTGTCCCATTAACTTCCAATTCAACAGCCATCCCCGACCTGAAATGTATAATGAAAGACATTCGAAGTCTATCCAAATGGCATGAGTATTGATTTATTAATGCTGGGGAATGTTGCTCTAATTGAATTGAGATCCAGGAAGTAAGTTAATGTAGCTGACGATGCTACAGGAATTGAATTACCCCAGGGCCTGGAATTATTACCTTTTCACTCGCTTTGTTGTCAGTGGGATAAATAACAAATCAATTGACAATTCACCCTGGTGGCAAAAAAAAAAAAAAAAGGTGAAGAATAAAAAACAAATAAACAGAAGAAAGAAAATGTGCTCAGAGCCAGTATGCAGAGGATGGGTGTGGGGGTACTTTCTGGAGGAGCAGGAGGGAGGGGTGGGGTGTAAGCCAGCTGAAGACACCCCACTTTGGTCGTTTCTTCTGGTCACCCTCTCTAGTCTGGGCCAAAGTCTGTCTGTCACACGAAACTGGCCATGACAGCGCACAGAAAGCTTCCCCTGTGGGCTGCAGGCTCAGAGACAGCCCTGGTCCAAGCCACCCAGTGGGCTGCTCTCTCTGCATCCCTGGCCTCTGCTCTATCCTAAAGCTGCCTCTGGGCTCTCTCCTCCCTTCCTCCTTGCCTTCTCCATTCTGAGGGTCTGTAGTGCCCAGAAACCTCCACTGGATGGCCGTGGCCCGTGTCTGACTGATGAAGACCCAATGCTCTCCTGTCCTGGCCACTTGTGAAATGGTTCTGGAAACGTCTCAGAGAAAGAAAGTGACGTTAGAAGGAATAAAAGCAGGCAGGGCAGATCCAGACTTCAGGCAGCACCTTGCTCAGAATCTTTCCTCCCTCCCTCCCCTGCCCAGCCACACCCCGCCAAACTCCCGGCCTCTCCATCAGAGGGACACCTCTTGGGAAAACAGTATGCCAGCTCTGTTTTTTGGTGGCTATATGTCCTCAGCTCACTGGGCTCTCATCCCTAAACCTCTGTTTCTCAACCTATCAAATGCAAGCCCTAGGCATGGTAGCTCCAAGATGCTTCAGAGGACACTGACAGCCAGAGCCAATGTCCTCTCAGATCCCAGGCACTGGCCACTTGGGCTGCTGGCCATCCAAGCGGGTAACCGTGAAGCCGCTGGACTGGCCTTGTTCTCTGGTCAAGGAAGAGAAAGCCTGAGTTAATTAAATCAACAGCTCACACTGCAGGTTACCCACAAAAGTGAACTTTAGTGCCCCTCAAACCACTGACCAAAGGAGGGCCGGGAAGAAAGTGAAACCACAGTGGGAGTGAAATGGAAAAGAAACCAGCCACTCTGCCTCACTTCGGCGGCCACAGGTATCAGAATATTAATTGGTCTTTGACTCGATTTGGCTGTGGGAGTCAGAGCAGGCTGTGGCTTCAGGGAGCCCGACAGCGCCATGGGGGCTGGCGCAGAGCATGTCGGGAGTGGAGAAGGGTGGGTGGAGGCAGCCGGGGGTGGGGCCTTCTGGGCATGCGAAGGCGGTGCCCTTGGCTGTGGCTGTGGGTCTTTGGTGTGAGAGACTGAGGAGTGGGGGTGAGGGAGTGTGGAATTAGGAGTGGGCGCCCTTGTGGGGGCGAAGAATGGGTGAGTGCCTGGGAGCGCTGTTCGCTGTTCGGAGCTGACGCACCCTGCCTGTCTTAGTAACTCACAGACAGGCTCTCACCAGGTCGCTGGGGACATTACCTGCCCCACTGGCAGCAACATGACAGAGATAACATTGGCTCATATTAAGAAGTGGCCTGTAGACCCCCAGTACCCACACAGCGGGGGTCCTCAAGGCATTGGGGTTGAAGGTATGCTTTGGACAGGAACCACTGAGGGCCAGCCCCTCTCCTCTGCTCTTACGCAGTGGGGACGGAAGCTGCAGGAGCCTGGCTGGGGGTCCAAGCTAGCCCCGGATATTAATTTTTACCACGGCAAGGGGATTACTTTGTGCTGTATCTACTGGCTTTCTTTCTCTCTCTTTCTTTCTTTCCTTCTTTCTTTCTTTCTTTCTTTCTTTCTTTCTTTCTTTCTTTCTTTCTTTCCTTTCTCTCTCTCTCTCTTTCTTTTTTCTTTCTTTTTTTCATTAGTGGTTATGGAAACAAACTGTGTCCAGCCTTCTACCTGCTTCTCGGATGCTGGGCAAGCCTGGAGAGGCTGCTGATCAGCATGTGGCTGTGGAAAGGGGACAGGAGCTGACAGAGTGCACCATGCAGCTATGACCCACGCCCTGCCAGAGGCCACGCTAGGGAAGGCCGGCTGGTCTCTTGGCTGGTCTCTTACCAGGTCTCTTGGCTGTGGGCAGGAAGGGCCCTTAAGCCAGCTATCTGGCTTTCTGTTCACAGGGGACGCCGCTGAGGCACAGAGATGGGAAGAAGGGAGGTGCTTGAGGTAACACAGCAAGAGACAACCCAGGGTTCCAGGCTTTTGGGTCCAGGAGCCTTCCCTGAAGACGCTGTGCCTTTAGGGTGTCACAAACACAGTGGCCACCAACACTGCCCTCGGTATTGGGAGGAAGAGAAAGCACTGTGAGCTGGCCCCTTGAAGAGTTTGTGCCTGGCGCATGGTCCGGCCACTGTTCCACGCTTGTGGTGGTTTGGGTAAGAATGGCCTCCATAGGCTCGTGTATTTGCATGCTTAGTCACCATGGAGCAGTATTTGAGAAGGATTAGGAGGTGTGGCCTGGTTGGAGCAGCTGTGTCACTAGGGGTGGGCCTTTAAGTTTTCAAAGCCAATGCCAGGTGCTCTCTGTCTCTGTCTGTCTGTCTCCCCGCTTAGATCGGGATGTAGCTCTCAGCTCCTTCTCTGGTCCCCTGGCCTCCATGCTCACCACCGTCATAATGGACTAAACCTCTGAAAGTGTACGCAAGCCACAATGAAATGTTTTCCTCTATAAGGGTTGCCATGGCCATGGTGGCTCTTCACAGCGACAGAACAATGCCTGAGACAGTGCTCCCGCCTCCTCAAGTGAGGCTGAGAGTCTGGGCAACTGTGTGACGTTTGGCGATTGTTGAACGGTGACCGAGTTCAAGACGTTTAAAACAGTGGTTGGTGGCATGCAGAGCAAACTGTGGGCAGTCCGTGGTGATGCCAGGGCATGGTGGGTAGAGTGTGGGAGGAAGGGAAAAGCCTGAGTGCCCGTAAGAGGGCTTGGGTCTTGAGACAAGCTGTTGCCTAATGGCATCATTCATTCATTCATTCATTCATTCATTCATTCATCTTTTCATTTCTTTGCCCTCCTTGTCTAGGCTGTGTCACCTCATCTCAGTCCAGCACGATTGTGAGTGTCCTTGACATTTCAACCTTGGGTGACTTTCTCAACACCCCCAGAGCAGCCTGGAGATACGAGGTTCTGTAGAGAATGCAGACACTAACTAGAGCCGCCAGCCTCTTCCTAGACAAGGTGCAGCGTGTTGTCTGATCCATGCAGAGCCCACTTCAGATGGACTCAGCCCCTGGACCCGGTCCCATTCCTAACCTATGGATTAAAATTGGATCAGATAGTCACGGGTTCAAATCCTGGCTCTACCAACCGCAAGGTCTGCCCCCCTGAGCCCCGGAAAGAGGCCCTGCAGACACACTGGGAACGTTCCCCACCTTGGGAAACGTTTCCCGAGGATCTATTAGGACCCGCAGTGACCGTTCACTACAGACTCTCCCTCTGAAGGTTCTTCCTCCCCGCTCTGACTTCCCACTTCCTACCAGCATTTCCTGGAGTGGCTGCCTGGGTTAAAGCGAGCCCTTGCCTCCGCGCTGCTTCTGGGGGAGACAGTTGGGAATCCTGAGTTGCTCAGCTGTCAAATGGGTGCAGGGAGCTCGGGCGGGACTGCAGGAGCAGTCAACTCCAGCAGTCCACACTGCTGACCTTCCTTGACAAGCCGGAACTTCTGTTCCTACGGAGGAGGTCGGAACGGCAGGCTACTTTCTCACCCCAGCACCCCAGTCCCAAGGCCAGAGCCACCTCACAGTCTCCGTGTAGGGGCAGGGCTGTGCCAGGAGAACGCTGGATTGACTTGAGGGCTCAGGACCAGGGAGAGGGAGACTGCCACCTCTGTGGTAAAGGTGGGCCCTGGCTACAGGGGATGGGTTCCCAGGGAGCCCATCTGCACTGCCACCAGACTTCAGCGCTGTTCGTGGAAAGGTGCCCATGGCCCAGGCTAGCTGTCACTGGGAAGACATAGGGAGTGGTGAGGGAGGAGGCAGAGGGCCCTGTGACCACCTGGTCTCCAGGACTGGCTGGAGAGTTCTGACCTTTGGAGGAGGGTTGAGCTTAGCATACAGGGCTCTCGGGTGCTAGTTAGAAGGCTGGCTTCCTCTGGCCATCCTCTGCCGTCCCTGGATAGTCAAATACAAGGGTTCAGCCTGTGCAGCTTCTGGGGGTTTGTGGGAGGGATGAAGTCCCCTGAGGCTCCTGAGTTGGGGCCTTGGCAAAGCACCTCCTGTCTGAAGCTCACATTCCCCTCTCAGTGGAGCTGAGGCAGCACCCAGCTCCTAGGCATTTACAGAACCATTAAGAAAACTTGGCCAGAGAATAAAAGCCTGGGGTCAGCATGGCATCTGCCCTACTGCTAGAGAGACTACTCGGCACATACCACAGACAGACAGACAGACAGACATGCCACATAGACTCACACTGTCCTACACCCCCACACTCACCACAGACACAAACACATGCACACCACACACATACACACACACACACACCACAAAACAACACACAGACATGCATTCCAGAACCATCTATACACAAGAAAGCTAGCAGGACCAGGACTCGGGTGGGGCAGATAAGGCCCCCAGCTCTGTGCTTGGCTCACCCTAGTCCTGGCCCCCAAACCAAGGGGCATAGGGAACAGGAGAAAGGCCCATGAGTCACACCAAGGGGTGTGTGAGCCAGCATGGAGCTCCACTTTCTCTGTCCCTAGCTGGGACTCGGCTGGACTCTGTCGGGGGAGCTCGTCAGCGAGGCCTGAGAAAACGTCCCTTCTAGAAGACGGACGGGTGCGGTGTGGCTGTGTAGATCCTTGACGAACCACGCCTGGAGGTGCAGACAGTCCTCAGCCCACGACGGTTTGGTACAATTCCTCCGTGACAGGCGGTTGTGAGCTGCTGGATATGGGTGCCGGAAACAGAGCTCAGGTTCTCTGTCACAACACCCAGAGCCTAACAGCTGAGCCACCTCTCTGTGCTCCTGTTATTCTCCAGTGGCAGGTCTCCTGATCCTGTGTGTGCGGAGGGACGTCTGCCAGCCAGGCGTCTGTCCAGGGGCAGCTGGGGCCTAGGCCAGCAACGCTTGGGTGGAAGGTCAGCAATTCTAGTTAGTTCTTATTAACCTAAGTCAGCTCCCTGTTGGGGAGGGCAGTTCTGTTGTCCCAGGAGGTGTGGGAATGGGGCTACTTTGTCAGGTTTGGTGAAACTGAAAAGCACACCGGGGTCGGAATCTGGCTGCCCTCGTGGACAACCAGAACAGGGGGCCGGCGCTTCCCGAATGCCAGGCATGGCACGCTCACTCACTTACTGCACTCTCTGCAGGGGCCCTCGAGGCCTTTGTCTTAGTTGGAAAGAGCCACTCTGCTGTAAAGGGGTGGAGCTGTCCGTACATCATGCCTTTCTCTGCTGTCTTCTGAGGCTCTCGCCCAAGGGTGGCCAGCCCTGCTGAGAAGGTTCCTCGGGAAGCGATTCCCATCAGTGCCTGGAGTCATGAGGAGCCGCATTTAGGAATAACGAGAATAATGTGACAGCTCCCTCTGTCTGTCCAACAGAATGCGATCAAGTTACACGCTATTACCCTATGGTCCCCAGAGACTCCCCCTCTTACGGAGGGGGGCTGCATCCCGGCCCCACAAGCCCATCACTACCTGACGGTATCATTAAGCTACAAATGCCCAGAGCACCCTTAAGCTGGGGGCACCGAGGCTGCGCTGCAGAGGGTACCACAGGGTCTTGATGGCCTTCTCTTTGGGGTGGCAGAGTGAAGCTTGCTGCCCGTGACCAGGGTGGGAGAGGATCGGAGATCGGATTTCAAAATGTGGACTTGACCCAACATGCCAGGGTTCATGTATCATTCAAGCTGGAAAAAAAAAAAAAAAATCATTAGGTCCAAACATTTTAATCATGGGCCACTTTCTTTTCTTTTGATACAGAGTCTCATGGAATTGAACTCCCTCTGTAGCCAAGGATAATCTTTTCTGGTCCTCTGACTCCCCTTCCCAAGACAGGGCCCTAGGCCCAAGCGCCAAGAAAAGGCTGGGAACCTGGACCTTCGTTCTGTCGTGACTTCAAGAAGGGGAAGCAGAGTTGGGGCTTGGCAATGGGGAGAGTGGCTGACTGGTGAGTCCCACAGCCAGGCCTTGGGGCTGCTCTCCCACCACACTGCAGTGAGCTGGCCGGTGGGGAATGGGGAAGTCAGAGCTGCCTCCTGGGCAGGGCCAGACAGGCCTGGCTGAGGGTGGAAAGACCCTTTGTTCGGTGTGGCCAGAGAGATAGGAAGTGCTGGCCTCAGGCCTAAGACCCCATGGCAAGGCCCCAGGCTCTCCTGTCCTGAACCTCTGGGGCCTACTGAGCTTCCTCATCCTTCCTGAGGCCCGGCTGGAATCGGCCACTCTCCTGCGAGGCTTGGTGGCTGCTTACCTTGACTTCCCAAGTCCGTCTAGGTACGGCCTTGGCCTCCATAGTGTGGCTGGAAGGTCAGTCCGGTTCCCAGGTCCTGGGATTCACCTAGACTGAGGGCCACTCTCCAGTCCTGGTTCAAATCCCCCCTCGGTACACAGTCAATACACAGCCACACTGACACAGAATGGGGCAGCTTACATGGTGGCACACAGTCAGCTCTCAGCCAAGCACCCGCCGCTTGCACAAAGGCCTCACTTCCCCTAGGCACCTTGTCCCTCCAGCAGCTAGACCCAGGCCAGAGCTGCAGACTGCCAGCTCAGGGGCTGGAGACAGGGCTCATGCAGCACAGGTTGGCCTTGAACTTGCTATGTACGTGGCCAAGGAGAGCTTGAACTTTACCAGCTGAGCTGTAGTCCAGCTCTTCCTCCTGAATACTGAACCCCACCCTGCTTCTCTGAAGGTCCCAGAGCCACAGGGTAAGTCACAGCCAAGGCCAGGCCAAACACACGCATGCAAACATACATGCAGGCACACACGCACAGGCACACGCACACAACCATAATAAAAACTATTTTTAAAAGAAAAGAAGAACGCAAACTCCTTCCTCCAGCTACTCCCTTTTCTCACTGCTTCTGGCCTTAACCCAGCACGGGATGAAGGATCAAATTCGACGCAGTCTCTCTGCAGGAGCAAGCCTGAGCCCTAATGCTTCTAGGCATGCCTCTTGACAGGTCTGGGTCTGGGGCAGAATAGGGGAGTCGTCTGTGGCCAGCTTTCCCTTAGAGGTCCTGCTGTGACCATGCATCAGTCTCTCCAGGGACCGAGCACACGGCCTGGCTCTTAAAGCGGCACCATCTACACCTGTGGTGCAGCCGAGGGAAGGGTGTGCGTCTTAAAATGGCTTAAAGTTGCCATTTCCCACTTTGGGGGTTGAGCTGGGGGCTCTCTCAGGGGGTGTGGCTAGGGCAGGGATGTTCTGGGGAGGCCTGATCTCAGCCTTGGCCCAGATGACCCTCGGGAGGGCAGTTTTATGGACCAGCCCCACTCTGCATTACTTGAGCATAAAGCCCGTCTGAGAGCTCTCCCAGCTTCTAGAGAGCAGACACTGCCGGCTTGGCTCTCTCGCTTTAACCCTGCTTCTCCTCAGCATTGGCTCCCGCCCGCTGCCATCATCCTGACTGGGAGGAGGTGACCCCCCCCCAAAGTTGCTTCCACTGAGCTGCACCCCCGAGTGGGCTCTGTCTCCATCATGGTTTTCATGGACCCGCCTTGTCAGTCCTAGTGGGATGGGACAGCTCTCGAGTGTCTGCCTGTCACTTAGCGAGGCCTGGCAACCCCGCCACAGGCCCTACTGCTTTCTGGCCATTCCCTCCTACCACTGCCTCTCCCTCTCCTTGGCAATGTCAACCCACTTCTGCAGGCCTCCATCTTTGGTCCCCAGACCCACTGAGGTTTCTCCTCAGCCCTCAGCCTCAGCTGTAGGCCAGGTCCTTGGAGAAGCCTTTCCTCCAACCCCTGACAGAGTCTCGCAACACAGATGGGCTCCTCCCACCCATTACCGTTGCCCGATATGATGGTTCTACAGACAGCTTTGGGGTTCTGTTCTGTGGGTCATGTGACTCCTTCCCCTCTCTGCAGTTTTCAAGAATCCACCTTGTCAGCAGTTGATACTGCAAAATGGAAGGAGGAGCTGGGGAGGGAAGAAAGGAAGCAAAAAAGGAAAGAGGAAGGAAGGAAGGAAGGAAGGAAGGAAGGAAGGAAGGAAGGAAGGAAGGAAGGAAGGAGAGGAGAGGAGAGGATTCACCCCATTCCTCTAGGCCGTAGGCATCCTCCGAGAGCTCTTGCTGCACAGGGCACTGATCCTATTGGAATGGAGCCCCACTCTCCCAAACTCACCTTGCCTTCCTTCCTTCCTTGGACGCTTCAATTCCAAAGTGTGGCCATCTTACGGCCTCTGAATTTGGGGACACAAATTTTCAGTTTGTAGCAGCCATTGGGGACCAAGTGAGTGCTGTCTACCGCAACCTGGTCTGGAACCCACACGTCAGGAGCAGCGGGCTGGAGGTCAGAGGTTACAGTGCAGCTCAGCCAGAGTTAAGGAGAGGCCCTTGGGGGGGGGGGCACAGCTGCAGCTGCCTGAGAGGCCCTGTAAAGGACAGCTTCCTGAGAAGACCTGGGATCAATGCAAAGAGAAAGGGACTGGGTGGACCCAGTGTTCATTAGCCGGAGGACCAGCTGGCCAGCTATGCTAGACCGTGAACTTGGCAAAGGGCAGTCACCCGGGCAGAGGGTAGCTTGTCTGTGCAGAAGGGGCTCCCCAGGGGGCCCTCGCAGGATCAATGGGGGCGGCCAGGCCAACGAGAGGTCAGCAGGCCCCGGGGAGGTGACCCTGGGCAGGGGACGAAGGGCAGTTCTTCTCCCCCGAGTCAGACCCAGGCCAAAGACTGCAGCCAAGGGACTGTTAAAGAGGCACTCAGTCAAGGCCATCACCCTGTCCTCAGCACCACCGCCAGGCTGCTCCTGTTGCCCTATCTGAGAGAAGACACCCTAGGCTCAGAGAAGTAGGGACAAAACAATTTTATGGTTCCGGGTCACCGCAACATGAGGGATTATATTAAAGGATCACAGTATTTGGGAGGTTGAGAACCACAGCTCTACATAAATAGACTTTAGTAACTACATGCACACAAGCACATACATGTCTGTGCGCCTGTCTGCACACGGCCACACACACGTGTGCACATATCCACACGAAGATCTGTGCACGCACACGCGCGAACACACTGTCTTCAGGGAAGTGGCTTTGGTGGGGCTGTGGCTGGTGTGGGACACAGATGCCGTGTGGGTGGGCCGGCCAGCCGTGGGGCTGATATTTCCGCTCCATTTTCAGAGCGCTTTTTGGCTCCGTGCAGTTGGACAGAAAAGCAGCTCGGTGTCTTCCCAGCCTTCTCTAGGCCCGTCTTGAAATGGACCCACAAGTCTCCCTCTCCTGGGTGGACCTCTGAGGTTGGTCAGGGCTGTCTGAGGGCTGATGTCCTAGAGTAATGTCCCACCAGAGTAATGGTGGGAAGGAGGAAGGATGAGGCAGGGGCAAGGCTTGCCCAGGGGATCTCAATTCTGTCTCTGAAGCTCTGGGGCTGCAGGTGGATCCCCATATCCACCTAGCTATTTTGCGGGTGCTAGGGAGTCCAAACCCCAGTCTTCACACTCTCACAGGCAAGTGCTGTATCTGCTGAGCCCTTTCCCAGCCCGAGAAACGCTTCTGTCTCAAGATCAGAGGTTTTTGTCTACGATTGGCTCGCTCTGCCTCTTTGGGGCTGTGTTGGTACGTTGTGAAAGGAGTAAGAGCCACCTCACAGCCAGGGAACAGGAGTGGAAGAGGCCATGGGGGGTGCTGGGTCCCACAGCCTCCCCCAATAACCTAAAGTTCTCCCTCTTGTAAAGTTTTTACACCTCCCAATAATGCCAGGCTTTGAGAGAGCCTGTTACATGCAGGCCTTTGGGGCACACCGATGGAAAAGAGGCAATGGGTGTGGGTCTTGGCTGCTCCTCTGTTGCCATGACAAAACACCGTGGCCAAGGCAGCTTAGAAAAGAAAACATTTAGCCAGGGATGGAGGCACACTCACACCTTTGATCCCAGCGCTCGGGAGGCAGAGGCAGAATCTCTGTGAGTTCAAGGCCAGCCTGATCTACATAGTGAGTTAGTGGGTTTCAGGACCATCAGAGCTACACAACAGAGCTCAAAATTTTTATTTTTTATTTTTTATTATTATTTTTTTAATTTGGGGTGCATGGTTTCAGAGGGTTAGAGTCCACAGCTATCATGGCAGCAGGCAACAGGCCTGGCACTGGAGTAGCAGCTGACAGATTCCATCCAGATTCCATCCAGATCCACAAGCAGGAAGCAGACAGAAACACTAAGAACAGCACGGGCTTTCGAAGCTTCAAGGCCCACCCCCACCTGTACGCCTCCTCCAGTAAGGCCACACCTCCTCATCCTTCCCAAATCGTTCCCCCAGCTGGGGCCCAAGCAGTCAAGCATATGGGCCTCTGGGGCCGTTCTCATTCAAACCACCGCAGTGCGTGTGGATTCTTGAGTATCTGACGGCAGCTAGAGGTTAGCTGGTGGACACACGCCGAGAGAGCAAGCCTCAGGGAGATGGCAGGGAGACTGTTATCCCACCTGCTGTTGGCACCCTTGTGCACTCTCTGTGTTTGGAAACCACAGCCACCCACCTGTCCCTTACCAGTCCCCCACAACCACCCAGGAAAGACATACATCGTATTTTACAGAGGAGGAGAATGAGACCCAGGGAGGTCCCCCAGGAGGTGTTTGTCAAGCTCATCAGTGGACATGCAAACGGCCAGGCCTCCCAGCAGCTGCCAATGAAGTGACTGTAATTCCTGGAGCCTACAAGGCCCCAGTCCTCACGACAGGCTGTCTTTCCCTAGCTCACAGCCTCTGTTCCCTTAAGCTGACTGAACCAGTGGAGACCTCTGGGTCACACCTATGAAGATGGGGAGGTCCTGGGCTCAGTCACTCTGTCTGCTGAATGGGCGTGGGCTATGCTGGCTACTGCGAATTGTCAACTTGACAGACTCGACACCTGAGTGTCAGTGACGGGCTGTCTAGATCAGGTATGCCTGCCCACCGTGGGTGGCACTCTTCCCTGGGCTCTGTAAGTGTGGGGAAGGGGCTGGTGCTGGCAGCACCCCCGCTCTTGCCGGGGGATACCGTGTAATCAGCTTAAAGTCCCTGCTGGCTTGGCTTCTCCACAGAGGTGCTCTGGGGTCCCGAGACAGAACCTTCTCTCCTTTACATTGTTTTTCTCAGAGAGTTTCGGCACAGCAACAGGAAGAAACTGAGGCACAATGTTATTTCAGCCAAGACCGCTAGCCGTGGGGGCCTGGGGGAGGGGCGTGGGTGGAATCTGAGGCTGGGCTGCCCCGCCTGGCTGAGCTTGGCACAGTGGGATTGAACCTGCCGGTTTCCTCTGTCCAGCCCCTGGCCAGGTCAGGCCTGGGAACTCCAGGGTGAGAGCAACTGTGAATTTGTCTCTCCTCTCCGGCTACAGTGAGCCCTGACCTCGGCGTCTGCTCTCTGGCGATTGATGAGTCCTTACTCGAACACAGCCTGGCAGCTGCCCCTTGCCACAGACCCTTGAACCAAACCCCACGCCCAGCCTGACTCGTGATCCTTGGTCCAGCCCCAGACCTCAGCCCTAGCCAGGCACCAACCTCAGCCGCAGGTAACCCCTATTTCCTGTCCTGGGCAGCGGCCATCCTGTCGCTGGTGTTTGGTGACCACTCTCCCCTGCCTGTTGGCATGAGGCATGACCTCTCAGAGGAGACTCCCTCCACTCTGAAGGGGGACGTAGGAGACGCTCCACTGTGGCTGGGTTCCTCAGCACCGTGCCTGTGCCTGTGAGAACAGGCCATGGCACCTGTCCTGAGGGCATCCAGCCTTTGGAGCCTTTGTCCTGCCCCTGACATCTGGTTCCTGCGGGGAGGGGGGGGAGCATGTGTGTGTGAATATGCGTGCATTTGTGCCAGTGGTGACATGCCCCAGAACCTTTAGAAGCCCAGGCCACTCTCTAAACAGCCTGACCCCGGGGGACAGAAGCCTGGGGCTTAACTTGAACTCCACCACTGCCTCACCCTGTGACCTCTAACATGACCTTTCTGAACCTTCCTTTCTCTGTCCTGTCTCTTCCCCACCAGGCTTGAAGGATCCTCGCAAAGATGGGAGTCTCTGGGCAGCGGGAACCTCAGTGGTCTCTGGCTCCGTTACTTACGTGAACCCCGGGACGGGAGCCTGAGGGCCTCCGTACTGCCCGTTTCCTCGGCATGGGATGCGCTCTGCATCACCCAGCCGCAGCTGATCAGCGCTCTGCACGGACTAGAACTCCGCCAGCGTGGGCTGTCCAGTGCGGACAGAGCCACCGGCACTTCCAGTCATCGCCACCAGGGGGCGGCCTGGCTATGTGCAGGTGTGAGGTGTTGCCCAGGGCTGCTTTTACCACGGGCTAGGCCTGTTCCCTGGCTGGTCCTGCAGACCTGGGCCAGGCCTCGGCTAGCTGCCTGCCTTCCCTGTGGGCAAAGGAGAAAGCTGAGAAGATGAGTTGCCGGCTTGTGACTCGGCCACTTCCTGGCTGTGTGATGGAGGGCCAGGACCCTTCCACCTCAGTTACCTCGGCTGAGGACGACAGGACCAGTCCCATCGGAGTCGGTTTGAATTAGTTTTGGGTCGGTAACCGCCTTCACGCCGGCCACAAAGCATCCCCTTCAGTTCCTCTTCATTCCTTCTGGCCGGGGGAAGCTTCTCGGCCCGCCTTACGGGATGCCCTCTGTTGGCCAGCAGAGGAACTGCAGCGGCAGCCGGGGGCCGGCGGGAGGGGAAGGGGCCTCCGCCTCATCCATAAACTGGCTTCTGCTTGTTGAGCTCCTGCTGGGTCTTAGGTGAAAGCAGCAGGGCCCATGACACCGCTGACGGTGATTCTCAGGGGCACAGACCCTTGAAGGTTGGGGGCCCGGACCCTACGCGCCCCCCCATCGGGCAGTGTGGTGCAGTGGTCAGGAGCAGGGACCCTTGGTGCGAAGTTCCTGGGTTCAAACCTTGGCCTCATTGTCTATGAGAGACCCAGCTCTGGACAAGCCTTTCAGCTCCCGTGCTTTTGTTTCCCCAGGGCCGACTGTCTTACTGCACTCCCTGCCTGTCAGGTGCTAAGAGCACAGCCAACAGGCCTAGGCTCTGATTGCACTAGGCTCTCCTACCCGCTTCCTCCAAGAACGCTCCTGTTCGTCTCGCAGCCGGCACTTTCACGACTGAACGCTGCAGCATGTCAGAACACCGAGGCTGGCTCTCACCCACCCCGGGGCGAGCCTGTAGGTTCTGAGGCTGGGGGTGCTGAGTTGGGGAAGGGAGTCTTTCTTTCTGGAGTAGTGACAGGGGCAAAGCGGCCGGCCCTGGGCCGAGACCGGCGGTGACGGTGGTGGGGGAGGTGGAGTGGTGGTGGGCGGCCATAGCGGTGTGGGGTGGTGTGGTGAGTGTGTCAACAGCGGTGAGCGAGGGTGACAGTGGTGACTCGGTGTTAGGCGGAGGTGGTGATGGTACAGGCAGGCCCGGCCTGGCTGTCTTCTCTGAATGGGGTTGGCCCCACGAGCTCCAGGATTGCAGAGGCCACCCCTCCCTAAGCTTGGCATTTCAGAGACACAGAGATGCCGAGGGGGCCAGGGACAGGGAGGCGAGCCCCTCCTTCTTGTGGCCAGGCTGGGGTTGAGAACTCACTCCCAAAGAGGGACACCCAGGGCAGACCCCAAGCCTACACCAGGCGGCTGCCGTCCAGCTCCGCTCACGAGGCCTTGGTGCCCCGCAGAAACATTCCAGGGTGTCCCTGGACGTATTGTTTTCTCTGGGTCCGGTGACAGCCCTGGATGCTGAGACCTGTTCACCTACCACAGAGAAAGGTCCGGAGCAGTGGAGGAAGCGGCTCCGTTGGCAAAAGGCTTCTTAGCATGCACGAGGACCTGAGTTCCAGCCCCAGAACACGTGCAGTCCGGCTCTGGGGCCCAGGGGTGCACGTGGTGGTCGCACCGAGGAGACAGAGCCTGCAGATCCTTTGGGCCCACTGACCAGGCTGCCTCGCCTATTTGTCAGCTCCAGGCCAAGGGGACACCCTGACTGAAAACAAAAACAAAAACAGTAGCTCCTAAGGAAGAACACCTGAGGCCGGCTTCCGGCCTTCACACGAGCCTGCACACTTGTCTGCCCTTGCACACACATGCATATAAACGCACACATAAATACACAAAAAGAAAGAGTGGGGACCAGAGAGATGGCTCAGTGTTTTGTTTTGAATACTGCCCTTCCAGAGGGCCAGAGTTCAATTCCCAGCATCCACGTGGCAGCTCACAGCTGTCTGTAACTCCAAGATCTGACACCCTCGCACAGACATATATGCAAGCAAAACACCAGTGCACATAGAATAAATAGAAATAAGTTAATTTTTTTTAAAGTCCACACCAACTAAAAAAAATAAATAAATTATTAAAAAGAAAAGAAAGAAGAAAGTAAGCAGGGAACAGCGATGGGTAGGCTTGACTGAAGCCCCATACTAGGCAGGCGCCGAGAGAAGCCAATCCTGCCCCCAGACAGCCCTGCGCCTGCCAGGTGTAGACTCGGGGCTACCTCCTCCCCTCCTGGGCTGTATCCCCTTTGTGAAAAGCCATGGGGACTTTCCAGGCGTGATCTTTCAGGACGCACTGTCCCCCTGAGGTAGAGGTGGGGCTTTGCACCCCGACTGGGAACATGTCCAGTTGGGGAAGCAGCGTGGTTTGCGCTTCTGTGCCGTGAAACGACAGAGCTGGGCTGAGAACCCAGTTCCTAGACCCCCCAGCCACAGATGGGGGGCCCGGGCTGAGTGGAGTTTCTAAGAATAAAGCCGCTTCCAGAGCAGGCAGAGAGCAGGGACTTTCAGGCTGGCTCTCTCCGAGTGTGAGCTCAGGCAGGCCTGGCTGGCCGGCGGTGGGAAGGGCTGACCACTTCCTGCTCAGGGCTGGCGGTCCCCCGTGAGGCGGTCATCAGAAGCCGACCACTTCCCGGTCTGGGCCGCCTTCCCCTTTCTAGCCAAGAGGGAGGGTGGAAGATGAGGTGGCCCTTTGCGTGCTGTGGCCTGGGCGACGTCTGGCCTCTTTTCATTTCCCCCCATCACCGTGTCCCTCTCCACAGCCACCAACCGTCGGAAGCTGCTCAGAGCTGCCTGCCAGGTCCCCTGTCCCTGGACAAGCCCCTCCCTCCTGAGGGGGGTCCTTCCGCAGGGGCTTGGGAGTGGCACCTTTCTCGGCCCTATCGGGAGTCTATTCCCTGGGATCTGAACCAAGGCAATATCCTTCCCAGAGAGGCTTCGGCGTCCTGCACTGGGTCACATGCTTGTCCCCGAGTGACAGAACGGCAGCTGAAATATAGTCGAGTCCTACTCCAGACTCTGCATCTGACACTCAGTTAAGTTTGTGAACCCGACGAAGTTGGAAACAGGGGTACAGATAGTCCTGCCAGACCTAGAGAACCTCCCAAACAGAGATGGCACCTCTCTTCCCTTGACCGACCCCAGACACCCAAACCAAGAACAGGTTCTTGGGACACATGTGCAAACCTAAAGAGCAAACTGATTGCACACATCCAACCCTACAAATGTTCAAAAACACCTGTAGGGTGTCAGGCTTGAGCACCAAAACCCTAACCTGAGGGAGACAGGTTCAGCCTGAGAGCTGTGTCCGCCATCTTGGGTTGGGGTTTGTGATGTCTGCTTATTTATTTATGAGGGTGTCCTTGGGCCTCTTTTTATTTTGAGACAGCTCTCACTAAGTTGCCCAGGCTGACCCTGAACCCACTCTGAAGCTCAGGAAGGCCCTGATCTCATGATCCTCCCATCTCAGCCTCTCCAGGAAAAGAGTCCCATACCCATGCACCAGGCCTGACTGGCCGACAACTTTTAAATGCCTTCTTGCATTTTCCAGTCCCTCGGCTGGAAAAGTCAGAGATTTGAGGGGGACCTGGGGGGCCTCAGAGGATGTCGGGTAAAGAGTGCTGCACTGCACAGCCTGGGCTCCGACACAGCCTCTGTGCAGATGGGTGTGGCTTCGGAAACTGAGTGCCAGCTTGCTGACTGGGGAAAATGGTGGTGAAATAGTCAAAGCACCTGGCAGAAGCTAGTCAGTGCTCTAGGATGCTTCATGCTTCCCTTTCCAGGACAAGGCAAGCCTTCAGTGCTCAGTGGTGATTGGCCTGTCCTGGGCTTCCAGGGAGCACTGAGCAGGGGAGGGGGGAGGGGGTCTCTGTTCCCAGACCCTCAGGCCCCAGCTGTAACTGTAAAACCAAGATCAAAACGAGGCCGAGGGAAAAGTAACCATGCCACTAAAAACTAAGCAACAGGTCTGGAAGCCCACGGAAGGTGGCATGGCAAAGGGAAAGGTCACAGAATCAGGTGACAGGAAGACAGATGGCGGATGGTTTGGAAGCAGTGCAGGGGTCCCGGCCGGCTCGTTCCACTCTCTATGGGTTTCAGGTTACCCAAGCTGAGCCGCAGTCCAAAAGCATTCGATGGAAGATTCTAGAAGCCAACAGTTCGTAGGTTTTAATCGACGCTGCTCTGAGGCTTTTGAAATCTCACACAGGCCTGCTCCACCCTGGAACCTTGAGTTGGCCCTTTGTCTACTGTACCCAGGCTCATGCGCTCTATTGGTCACCAAACGCCCATCTCGTTGCTGAGACATGTTCTGGAGAGCCTTATTTTGGCCACTGATGTTTCCCTAGAACATCACCGTGTGGCAAAGGGCAGAAGCGCGCAGGGCTCTGAACGCCAGCCGTGTGACAGTGCTGAAGACCTATGAAAAACCAGGGACTCTGTGTTCAGGGCTAGCCTCTCTCTTGGGCCTCCGTGGGGACTACTGTAGTCAAACCTACCCTCGTGGACTTATAACACGCCTGTGGATGTTAAAAAAAGCCTCTGAACGAGGGCTGGGCCTCTGGCTTAGTAAAGTGTGAGCCATTCACCTGCCAGGGCCTGACACTGATCTCGAGAATCCACATTAAAGGCCGGGTGTGGCGCTACACGTGCTCATTGTCAGCACGGGGAGAGGCAGAGACAGGAGGACCCCGAGTCAAACCAGTCAGTTACAGGTTTGGTGAGACGTCTTAACACAACAGCGACCACACCAGAGAGATGGCGCAGCGGTTAAGGGCACACGCTGCTCTTCTGGAGGACCTGGGTTCAGTTCCTAGAGCCCCTGTGGGGCAGCTCACAGCCACCTGCAACCCCAGCTCCAGAGGATCGCCTGCCTCAGGCCTCCACAGGCACTTGCTCCCACAAGCGTATACCCAGGCCCGGACACATATTAAAAATAAAATAAATCATTACAAGGAAGCGGGGGATGGTTAAGAGAGACACCTGAATGTCAGCCACTGTCCCTGCCACCTCAGCCCCACCCCCACCCCAGCTTAAGACAGGTCACCTCACAAGCCTGACTAAAGTGTCACCCATCCTAAAACAACCAGACAGGACGGTCAGTGCCGCGTCTCAGCTACATTTGACGGGGGAAAAAAACCAAACCAAACCAAAACAACAACAACAGAAAAACCCCAGCCAGGCAGGCCCTTCCGCCAGAGACCTCAGTCACAAAGACGGCCTTGACCCGTCGCAAGGTGGAGGCTCACAGCTACATTCCATACTCTTCTACACACTCGCTGTGATGGAGCAAACACGGATGCAGTATTTCCTGAGATTCCCTACAGCAAATACATTCTCTTTCGACTGACCTGCCGTTGGTGGTTGGCTTTGCCCTCGCTGGCCACGAGCTTTCTTCTATTAATAGTGCTTACCTCACAGGCAGACTCAGAGGAGGAGTGGGGTTAGCGTATGCAAAGCGTTTGGTTCGGTGCATAAACTACATCCGCTAGGGTGACTGTTGTCAGTCAGGGCTCCCATTTGGTAGAGGACACGGAGGCCTGAGGGGAAGCTGAAGGCCATGAAGAAAGCTGGCCGTGGATGAAGGCCTAGGTGTCAGTTGTTTGAATGCCCACACCCGGAACACGGTTACAGTTTTACAAGTCCCGCCCCCACCTCATATTTTAGAGGGGCTGGAGGAGACCTTATGGGGGCAGTTAGGGGATACTCTAAGCTGTTATCCGCATCCCGTGGGACCATACGCCCTGGCCTCCCCTGCCAGCCTCACTTTGGAGTCATGCCCCTTACATCCTCAGACAAAGCACAGAGTCTGTTGTCCCAGCGGCTTTCCTGGGTTCAGCAACTCTTTGTGTTTTTATGCCCAGACTCTCGTTTATGTCTGTAACTATTTGTCACTGTGTCTGTCTCCCTCGGCGACAGGGAGCTGCTGTGGAGCAGGCCTGATTCCTCTCAGCCACAGGCACCAGCCTCACGTATTTGGACTGAACCAATGGAGCGATGGAGACTTCTGTCAGGGAGTGTCCTCCCAGCCCCATCTGACTTTGGGTCCAGCCAGAAGTGTCTCCAGGCCTCTCAGACACCCGAGGCTCTGCTCTGGGGCATAGCTCCTGACTGTTCTTCTTTATCCTTCTGCCTTCCTCTGGCTGCCTTCTCCCAGGGTCACTGACAGGCTGTGGGATGGCAGCCAGCCCTGGGATACCTGTCCTGGGGTGGGTGAGGTGCTCCACATACTGTGAATGGGGTGTGGCTCTGGGCCTTGTCTCCTCTGACTCACCTTCTCCGTGTGTGTGTGTGTGCTGGGGTTGACTCAGACAGAGAGGAAGAAGGAGAAGCCTTCGACCCTCTGTTTCCAGGGTCCTGAGGCTAGCCGAATGGGTGGCGTGGGGAGGGAGGAGCCCTGGCTCAGGACGGATTAGAACAGTGGTTCTCAACCTCCCCTGACGCTAAGACCCTTTTACTACAGTTCCTCCTGTTGTGGTGACCCCCCCCTCCGCCAAACATAAAATTATTTCATTGCTACTTCAGAACTGTAATTTTGCTACTGTTACGAATCATAATGTAAATATCTGATCTGCAGGATATTTAATATGTGACTCCAAAGCCCACAGGTTGAGAACCACTGGATTAGGCCCTTACAGAGAAGACACGTGATTTCAGGGCCCCGGGATATCTTTGATGTTCATGCTGTCTCTGCGGGAACAGTAGAGACAGGGCCGAGGGCAGAAACAGTGGAGCAGCAGCTGGGGCTGGCTGAACTGAGCCCACCCTGCTGTCCCCTCCTGCCTGAGCCCTCTGTTCTACACTCCCAGCAAGGGGCTCAGACCCCAACCCCACAGCCAACCTGCAACCGCAGGTCCTCTAGGAACTGAGCAAAAATAACAGTGACCAAGAGCTGGTATCACGTGACATTTGGCTTGAGCTTGGCTGGTAGATGCTCTGCCTGCAGGCTCGGTCCTTGGGATGACCCTCCAGAGGGGTAGGCTGAGGCCCAGGAGGGCAATGACTTCCCCAGAAACATTCTGTGTTAGGTGGGGAGCTGTCCCACCCTCATCCTCTGAGGTCCCCATCCTTGCTCATTTGTCTTCCAAGCCGGTGCCCTCTGACCCTGAGCATCAGTCCGGGAGGCTGCTAAGGATGCTGGTTGGTGTCTCCCGTGACTTCTGGACACAGATGGCCTCCTCCAGCAGGGAGCCCATGTCGGGACCGCAGCCCCTGCACACCACTGTCCCCCTGAGCTGCTCTAGGCACTGAGCAGTGGCGGAAGCCGTTTCTCCTCTTCCTCCCCGGAATGTGAACCTTCATATGTTTCATTCTGGTCTGGCACCCACAGCTTTGTTTTGGTGAAAACAGGATCGTTTGTCACCAGGCATTTCCTGAGAGCCTGCTGGAGTGGGGTGACAGGCCCCTCTTCCTCATCAAAGAGCCTGGGCCCCATGGGGTGCAGGGTTTCTGGGAGCATGAGGCTTTGTGGCCTTGAGGTTTAGACCCTAACTCTGGGGACAGCCAATCTGAGTTCCTGCTGTGTGGCCGTGGCGTATCACTCAACGTCTCTGAGAGCTGTGGTCCCCGTCTGCAGAGTAAGTTGCAAAGCCCCTGTCCCTGAAGGGCCGAGAACTCAGCGAGTGGACAGCAGAGTGTTTGGCAGGGCCTGTACCATATATTCTGTGGGTATTGGAAACTTCACGTCAAGGGCATTTTATTTCCCAGAGTTCTCAGGGAGCAGAGCTGGGCCCCGGGCCTGGGAGACACCTAAGGGCACCTTAGTGATTTTAAAACAGCCTGTTTGGCGGGAGGCCAGTTCTGGAATGCTTTCCACCTGTCTGTGGGACTTCCAGGAAGCAGAATCCAGCTGCCTCCTTCCTTCTCACTTCGGCTAGGGAGGCTCTGTGGTTCAACCAAAGATCCTGGACTCTCTGCATAGCTTGAGACCCTAGCCTTCGTGACCCTCTGCTGCCCTGACACCCCACCCCAGGATGGTCAGGGCCGGTGAGGAGAGCTGGGGAGGGATGGAGGCCAGAGGAAGTCAGGAGCAGGGCAGGGGCTGACAGGGACATGCCAGCGTGCAGGAACTGTTCACGGGGTGTGCACAGGTGCTCCTGAAAGGCAGCTACATAAACAGATAGACCGAAGAAGGAGCAAGCCAGCAAGAAGCGAGGGGATGAGACTTTGTTTTCTCTGCTGCTCCCTTCCCCCAAAGTCCAGCACACGCTTTGAGCCTGGAGCCTGACCACAAAGAGTTTGGGGGGCAGATCTACCTGACACCCTTGTGACCCCACCCTGAGCCCCGACTAACATGTCACTCTGAGAGGAAGACAGAGCACGGCGACCTTCCATCAGAGAGAGGAGCTATCAGAAGGCGGAGGCTTCTCTCCACCACGAGAAAGGCCGCTGGGGTGTGTGACAAGCAAGGATTCTGCCCAGCAGTCCTCAGGGACCCAGCTACCTTCATGGCAAGAGGCAAAGGGCTCAGAGCAAAGGACACAGGAAGCGGGATGAGGAGGGGCCTGTGTGCTGTGTGGACCTGAGGTGCGGCCTGTCCCCCATGGGCCAAATGCCTTCAGAAGTTTCTCCAGAACTTCAGCCCCGGATGCTAGTGTCACCAAGGGCCAGAGTGAAGGAGGCCACTCCACCGGTGAGTGGAGGAGACTGTTTGGACACCGGGGAGGTGGCTGAGGCTGGCAGGGTGTGCTAATGACAGGGTAAAGGGACTCAGTGCTGAGCGCCATGTGAGGGATTCTTCTCAAGTGACCTTTGGTCTCACACTAATCGCTGTCCTACGGCAGGCAACAAAGTTCCTAGAACTGAGTGTCAGACTGTGGGGGTAGCCCACCCCGACCCTTATTGTCCACTAATCTTATACCCCTATCCCAAGGAGGAGGGTTGGGCAGTGTCTGAGAGTCATCAGTTGGAACAATGTCAAGAAGGAAGTGAAGAGGGAAGTCATGATTACTGGTATTATTGATGCGGACACAAAGGCTCAGAGAGGTGAAGCTCTCTGCCCAAGACAGCACAGCAACTAAATGGTGGAGCTAGAGTCTGATCTTTAGATCCATCTGGTTCAAAGCCACAGCTCTTCTCTCCCCGAGGCTCCCCGCAGCCTCACTGGTGTGTCCTTTATGGTCCTGCAAAGTGTGTAACATCAGAGACCCCAAAGTGGGACATGAACCTTGGTAACACTCATTCACAGGATGAGATAGGGGAGAATCCGCACAGTGAATCAATGTCCTGGCCAGGAATAGACCCTCAGCAGCAGAGGCTCATGATAAGAACCCCGTGCCCCCCACATCTGGCAGTGGGGCCGGCCCCCTGTCCCATTCTCACCCCTCACAGGAAGTGATGGCTATAAGCCATTCCTAACCACAGGGGAAATTTTAGATTCTGGGCTGGACTCGGATCCAGCCAGGGCTCCAGGTCAGACACAGGCAAGAGGCCCTTGGTTCCCACAGCTGTCTGGCACTGGGATTCCCCTCCTTTGGCTTGAACCTTCTGACTGTGACCCAGGTCCCCAAGACTCACTTGCAAGGGTTGTCCTCATGTCAGCCTAATAAGAGCCGAGGGTTGCTGAGGGAGACAGACTTACTTGTGCCTTCCTGCAAGCACTGTTTGGACAGGCCTCTCGCCCTCTCCCATATCCACTCCTCATGGCTCCAGCATCCATGTCAAATGTCCTTCTGGTGTCTCAGGGAGGATTCCCGCATCTATTTTTGCTCCCACAACCCTCGGGCCCTCAACCCCACACATGTTGGAAAGACATTGACAAATGTATTGTGCTGTTTTCCTCACACAACAGGTCCCTCTGGCTTCTCGCTTGTCCTCACTCTGGGCTTCAGGAAGGATGTTGGAGCATCTCCATGGAAACATCTTTACTACATCGACTGTCCAGTGCGGGGAATGCACTTTGGTGGCTTGTCCACAGGCAGAAATGTCTGGAGAGCGATGCTCTCAGCTCTGTCCCAACTCAGCTCCTACCTGAGGCCTATGTTGGCCTCTCCTGGAGGCTGATGGAGGTGAGTGGCGGTATCCTGGTGCCTGGGGCTGGCAAACTGCTCAGAGGCCCAGCAGCCACAGCAGAAGCCATGTGGCTGGAAGCTCCTCACCTCACAGGCACCTTGAACCAGTTCTGCGTGGTGGTGCTGGAAGGGCCACAGCGCTGCCGAGGAGCGAGCCAGAGGGGCAGAGCCCACACCCGGCCAGCACATGCCCCATGGGCTGGACAGGGAGCTGCAGAGTTTGCTTTTAGCCTCACTGGTTTAGGGACTTGTTTGGACCTGGTCCTTCCTTTCCCCCTTCCCACTCTGTGGAAGGAAATGTTTAGTCCATGTCATTGCATAATGGAAGTGTGTAATTTAGGGCTTTTGTTGTTGTTGTTTTTAACTTTTTGCTTAATGAGGAGGGATATGCGTCACGGTATTATGTGGTGGCCAGGTGACTTGAAGGAGCTGGCCCTGTCCCTTCAGACTTTACATGCGAATGGGAAACCGAACTTATGCTGTAAAGTGGGAACCTTTACCTGCTAAGGCACCTTTCTGCATCTATAGTTTTAAAAACTTATATTAATTAATTATTTTTATGTGCATGAGCGTTTTGCCTTCATGTTTACCACACTCATGTGGCTGGTGCCCACGGAGGCCAGAAGAGGACATCGGGTCTCCTGGAGCTTAACTGGAGTTACGGATGGCTGTGAACCACCATCGTGTGGGTGCTGGGAACCAAGCCCGGGTCCTCTGCAAGAGCAACCAGCGCTCTTAACCACTGAGCCACTTCTCCAGCCTCTGTGACTTGCTTCTTGATTTTGCAGGGGCCCATGGCTAAGCTTGAGTCTCAGAAGTGGTTTTGGACTTTTGGGGGGCTCCTGAGTGGTGGGATTATATCGGTCTGTGTGCATCAGTAAGTCTCGTGAATGGTGTTGGGACTGCAAAGGCTCTGAGATGGTAGACAGTGGACCGAGCGCGTTTTGCATTCTGTGATGGCCACACGCCTAAGGGACGAGGGGTAGAGCGTTTGCGTGTGACGGCGAAACGTCTCTCGAGGGAGAGACTTTGGTCTGCAGCCGATGGAGGTGGCGGGACAGACTAGTGGATGAGGGCGAATGCCTCTTCTCCTGGAGCCACAGAGATGTGAACAAGTCTCCCCCCAAGTTCCTGCATCACGGACTGAGCTGCCCTAGCCGCCGGGTCTTCTCTGACTCCATACACCGTGGATGGACACCCACCGAGGCTGTGAGCCAAACCAACCGCTCGGTCCTTACATATGCTCCCGCCAGCTCTTTTATCATAGTGACAACAAAGCAATGTGTAGCCGGAGAGAGCGGGCACTCAGGGCTGGCACCCCGCCATTCCCACCTCCACAGCTATAGCCCACCCTTGGCCTCTGCTGCCTCGGTCTGAGGCCGTGACCACCTACACCAGTGGCAGAATTCCAGGCACCTGCTGGCGACCTCCAGGCATGCTGCTTCTCCCACCGAGAGCAGGCCAGCCTCACTCTCCATCCATCCTTTCCCCGGATCCTCTCCATGGTTCCCCCCTGCCACCCTGGGGTGACCATTGTCTTGCTCTGGCCCTGGTGACCTCTTGACCCTCAAGAGTGGAGCTCAGTGTGCCTTTCTCAGGGGCACACTAGCCATGGCCAATGGCTGAGCATGAGCCATTCTCCCCTCTGCATAGTCCCATGATGCTCTGGGTTTACAATGTAGGGTAACACCTTTGTGTCCATGCAAGGGTGTTCATCTGCTGTCCAGGGAAGGCTGCTTGCTGGGGGCTGGGGCCCTGGGGAGCCAGGCTGGTTTCTACTCTGAAAACCTTTCTGTTGGGACAGGGACACGGGCAGAAATGTGTGACCTGCTACCAAAGTGGTAGGTGTGCAGACAAGTGCAAGAACCTCCAAAGGGGAAGTAAGTGATCTCTTGAGGGTCTCAAGGTTGGGGACAGGCAGGTGAGGCAGGGCAGAGCCAGAGCGGGAGGAATTTGTACGGAGGTTCTGAGCACAGGGCCATTCTTCTTTGTGCTCGGGGACCAATTGTCGGCCACCAAACTCTGGGAACGGCCTGACACTGTGGTTAACGGCACCGGGCCTTTATACCAGGTGCCCTGGGTTCAAATCTTGCTTTGATTGTTCCTTGCTATGAGAAAATATCATACTACTCCCTCGAGCCTCAGTCTCCTCAAATGCAAAACTGAAGGTGTCTAGGAGAACTGTCTAGAGGCCTAAGCAGAACTGTTCACAGGCCGGAAGTTTGGGGGAGGTGTTTTGTTTTTTTTGTTTTTTGTTTTTTGTTTGTTTATTTGTTTGTTTTTTCGTGGTGCTGTGGATGAAACCTAAGGCCTATGTACGCTAGGTGGCTGGTCTACCACTAACCTTCACCCACAGTTCCTCGGTGGCATTCTTCCCGTGACGTATTCTACATAAAGTAAACGCTTGCTCATTAAATCTCACCCGCCTCTCTAATCCCGAAGGCATTTATTGAGCACCTGCTGTATGTCGGGTGCTCCCAGATGATCCACACACCAGGACCCAAGCCATGTCACAGGTGAGAAGACAGGGGCTTGTGGAATTAAGCCAGGAAAGTAGAAACTGACTGAAGTCCTGGAGGAGTTGAGGGTGGCTTCCTGGAGGTACTAGCGGCTGAGACAGGGGTTGAGAACGCCCCCTCCCTAACAGCTAGCCTCTCCAGCTTGGGCAGAACATTCAAGCCCTTGAGCACCAGGGGCCCTGGGCTCCCAAGGGACAAAGGAGCAGCTCTGGGCACTCCCCGAACCTTCCAGGAGTCCCAGCAGGGGAAGGCCCCAGCAGGCTGGGTTCTCAGGCAGCAGAGCCTCCAGCAAACATCAAACAACAAAAAGGCTTTTCTCACTGCGAGTGAGTCACCAGCCTCGAGAGCGCTTGCACTAGCTAGAGAAGACGAAACCACACATCTGAAGAAGTTTCCCACGGGCCACCACTGGCTTTAAATAGCTGCACCGGGCCTTGGAGGGGGGGGGGTGGGGGGGAGCCAGGGCCCTTTGCCAGTCCACCAGGGTCCTGCTGCAGACCCAGCCCTGATATATAAGCCCAACTGAAGCTGTGTGGACTGGAGTCAGCCTCCTGGGAACCCTGCAGACATGAAGGAACCTGGAGACAGTGGCAGGACACACAGACAGCTGGACAGATCTCCAGCCAGCAGCAGGAGCGGGGTGCCGCCGGAAAGGGGGAAGTTGACCTCTCCGTGCACCCTGAGGAGCCTTCGGGCTCTGCTGGGCCTCCTGGCCGTCACCTGACATACCCCTCCACCCCTGCCCAGTGTTCAGCTGCCCCCCTCACCCGGCCCCTTCGTGACAGCTCCCACGGCGGCGTTTCCGGAGGCAGGCCCGGAGCTGGGCTGCTGACGCACTTGCCGCCCCCCCCAGCAGGGCTGGGTGTGAATGGAGCCCCCCATCTCCCTTTCCAGTAAATGAGCTCAGCCCAGCTGTGCAAGGTTCTAAGAAGTGGGAGATGAGCACCCCGTCCCTCATCCACAGCGCTGGGCGGAGCTTTTCTCCAGCTCCCCTCTAACCCAGGCTGCGGGCAGGGGCCACCACAGGCTGGCGAAAGCCCTTCCCTATGGGTTTGGATAAATGGCTTGAGCATCCTGGCAGCTAGTGTCATGTATCATAGACCTGGGTCCATCTCTCAGAGGACAAACAGACAGGCCCTCAGAGATGTGGGGGAACAGTCATGCCCCCTCCCAGGTCAGGAAGATCGCCTCCCTAGGTCCACGGAGCCCTTCAAGGCTGTCAGCAGCTCAGCAGTGCCAGGCTTTGGTGACCATCCGAATCAAGGCCCACAGCAGACCATGGCTTGCCCAGTCACACAGCGTGCTAGCGGGGATCTAGGTGGGCTATTGCGTGATTCTGACGGCCCACAGGTGTCAAACATTCACTCAACAAACACACAAATCCATTGGTGGGGAACGGACTGTAGATGAGCAAGATAGCATTCCTCAGGGATTAAAATATATATAATATAATCTATGATTATAATATAACATATAAGGCAGAGCATATAATGTATAATATGATATGGGATGTGGGATGTAGGATAATATTGCATAATATATGAAATATATGACACAATGCATCCTGTGTATATTATATACTGTAATATGGGACATCATTATAGCTTATATAAATAATACAAGGTGTAACATATCACACACCGTAGGCTGCAGGACTGTACAATGCTACATGCTATAATACGGATTATCCTCAGCAGAAGCCAGGCTGAGGCTGAGGCTCGTGGGCCTCTGGGTTTGGAAGAACAGTCTAGCGCAGAAGGGGTCAGGGTCCTCCCTCTTACATGGTTCCTCGGGTTATCAGTAGCTACAGAGGCTCCATGACGGGCTGTGAGAGGCTGAGACCAGTGACTGCTGACGGCTGCTAGCCATCAGCTCAGGGACACCTGCACCCTCGCTGACCTCTGCCCCTCGGCAGAGGGGGCATACGGCTGAGGGGCGGTGGAGATGGGGTCTGCATGCCTCTGCTGTCCTGTAGGAGGGCTGAGGAGAGGCCATCTGCTAAGCAAGCACCGGGCACTTGTGACACTGGGTTCAGGACACTGTGTGGCATCCCTGTGGTCCAGGCTGGTGGAGCCCAGTCTCCACAGGCTACAGGCTAAAAATAGGAAGCCTGATTATTGTGGAGCAAAGGGGAGGCATTCAAATGCTATAGCCTCTCTCTCTCTCTCTCTCTGTCTCTCTCTCTCTGACCCTGGCTATCGTGAGGCCTGGCAGCACTTGGTGACATCCCTCTAGGTCACCTGGGAAGCAACATGGAGCTCACAGGCTGAACTGCCTGTGTGCACAGTGCAATGTCCTGCTGAGACGGGGCTCTGGGGACTTGCTGGCAGATTGCCTAGTAGTTGGAGGTGCTAAGGCTGTGGTCTGGCCAGGGGCTACACCCTCTGGCTCTGACTGGTGGCTATGGGGGCCACTGTCTTCGGAGGTTTCATGCTGCCTTCTATGGAAGGGGCAGAGGATGCAGAAGGAGTAGCTGAGCACAGGAGATGGGGGGGGGGTTTAGGCAGCTAACGGACATCCCAGCTACTGACAGTCTCCAGGGGAGGTACCTTTGGGGCCGAGCGGACAGTGGCTACTCCACAGGAACAGAGAGCCTGTTCCTGCACCTGCCTCTGTGCTCCAGCTCTAGCCTTCAAACCCCCACTCCTCATCTGCACAGAGACACCCTGACTCAAAATCACGGTGGGGATGCCTATGGGGGCACCACAGCTTCAACAAACACGCTGTGGCCTTTTCCCTGGGTAGGGGGCCTCAGGCTGGGGCTCTGACAAAAAATAAGGGCTCTGCTTGTGTGTCTAGATCAGCCAATGGGCTCAGGGCAAGCTATCGTCCTGAACTTGGGCTAGGAAGCCTCTGCTACCTGCACTTGTGTGCAGGCATGCACGCACGTGTGTGAGGCTGCGTATGGCGGCATGCGTGCGCAGGCATGTGTGTGTGCAGGCAAGCGTACACGGCTGCACGCAGCATTTCTGCATTGTGCACACTTGCTGTGGTCTCATCGGCGCGGCAGCGTCTCTGCAGGGGCCTCCCTGAGTTGTACTTTGCACACAGGCACACAGCTCTTACATGCATGCAGCAGCCAGGAGCACAGACCTATGTGCATCTGGGCCCATAGGGAGGGTTTGAGGGGGGGTGTGTGTGTCCATGAGCCTGTGTGTGTGAGACCTCCCAGGGGCCCAGACCTGGGGAGGACCTTAGAGAGTCCCTTCCAGGAATGTCTGGGCCTCCTCATCCCCCGGGGGGCCTTCCGGTCAGTAAAGCAGCCTGCCTCTTCCAAAACTCCACACCTACACATGAGCCCCCCCCGGTGCTGGGGGGCCTTGACCTGCACCCAGATTTCCCCGCCCTGTACCCCACCTTCTCAGCTTCCTTTCTCAACAGCATGCCTGGAGCCCCTCTTCCTCTCCGGGGCCCCTTTGCTCTGCACAGGTGTCAGCAGTCGTCTTTGAGGTCTTTGCTGGGTCCCAGCGCACGGCACCCCACCTGCCTTGCCAGCAGCACACAGTTTTCAAGTTGTTTTGACACTCTTAATTACATGTGCGTGCACACGACTGCAAATTCCCACAGGGGACACAGGAGTCAGCTCCCCCTAGAACTGAGCCACCCGAGGTGGGTGCTGGGAATTGAACTCGGGTCCTCTGAAAGGGCAGCCATCTCTCCAGCTCCATCAGCTGCACTGGGCTCCTGCTCCCCTACCAGAGGGTCTTGAATACCCTGTCAGGCTGACACCTCTACTCCTACCCCAGTTTGGCCACCAGGAAGTCCCAAGCGTCTCCGCAGCCAGACAGCCTGTGCCCGGTGACCCCACAGGGAGCAGAATCTCCTCCACATGCTCATTACCATCTGCCCAGAACTTGCTTCTGTTTGGTGAGGGTGTGTAGAGAGGAGACCATGTGGCTTTCATTTCAGTTTTCGCCCTGGAAAAACAATGGTTTGGATTAAGGAAAGAAACAGTTGGTACAATGTCATGAGAAGAATGAGGGGGAAGGGCGACCTTGTAAAAGTGGGCACCAACTTTCCACTAGTGTTCCAAAGCCTCTGGACGTCTCCTGCCGTGGCATGGATGCCTGTCCCGAAGCCGGGAGACTGACGGTGGAAGATAAGGAGAAGGACAGAGCACTCTGCTGCCTTCATTCTGTGTGCGGAGAGCCTTGGCCTCAATTTCCCGCCTGGGAAATGGGAGAAGGTAAAACAGTTTCTTCAAATACCCCTAGAGCAGAGCCCAGGAAGCCCGTGGACTGTCCTTGAGGTTCATGCTGGGCTCTGGGTCATGAGCATCAATACACATGGTCCCTGTCCCACAGACCGACCCGACCAAGGCTAGGTGTGAGAAACTACAAAAGACCCCTGGCCAGGGGCCACCATCTGCCCCAACTTCTGGGTCTCTGGGGGCTGTTCCTGGGATGAGATAGTAACTCTGAGCAGTTGGGGCCAAGGCAGTGAGAGCAGGAGCAATCTGGGAACACACAGGAAGTGTCATGGCTCAGAAGCCACCTGTTGAAAGGTGGGACAGTCCTGCCTTGACGAAGCAGGGGGGCGTACTACGGATCCCAGGCTAGCCCAGGCCTGGCTGCAGCCATGTCTTCTGAGGGCAAGGGGAGTTAAATGACTTTGGTTCGTGGCGACCACTCTCTGCCGGCCTCCCTCGAGGCTACCCCGCCTGCACCAGCCTCCGTGTAGCTATGGCCATGCAGGGTTGTCAGGAATCAGGTTTGGGCTGTGGCCAGGGCAGGGCGATGGAGCTGAATGCAATGGCTCAATTGTAGGAAACCAAAGGGCCGTCAGTCCCTCAAGATCGGTACTGTCCCTGGTGGGTGCAGGTGAAAGCCAGCTCTAGAGACAGGGCTAGGATTCTTGGCTCATGAACTCTCCTCAACACCGCAGCCTGGTTCCAGGCCCTGCACGTAGAGTAGGTGGTCAACTCAGTAGGCATCGCCAGCCTGGCTGATGGGAGACTCAGAGCGAGAAGCAGCCGGTATGTCCCTGCCCCACCGTGCTGGCCACGAACAGGACCACGGGAAGGCTGGCTGGCCTGTGCCGAAATCATGCAGATAAGCACCGGGCTTGAGTCTGTCTACCCCGACCTTGTGGCCTCCAACCCTTACAGAAACAAAAACAAAAACAGGTGAAACCACCAACTGGACACAAAGGGAGTCCAGAAATGACGCGTCCCTCATTTTACAGGGAACACTGGGGCCAAGAGACGAAGGACTTGGCCAAGGTCATACCGGGCAGTGCCCCAAACAGGGTGTCTCTAAACTGTTAAAAAGTCAAGCGTGGTGACACCCGCCTGTCATCTGAGCACTCGGGAGGGGGTGCCAGAAGAGTCAGGGCTCAAGGCCAGCCTCGGCTACCTAGTGAGGCTGAGGTCAGCCTGGGTGACCTGAGGCCTATCTCCAAAGCAAACCAACAGAAAACAAGAGCTTTGCAGCAAGCCAGACAGACTGTGCCCCAACCTGCTCCTTCTCCTCTCGCCTCCACCACTGACATGAAGTCTGACTCGGGGTAGGAGTTGCCACTGTCAGGCCATGTTCACCCAATTTCACAGGGAAGAAGGGTGACCTGAGCCAGCCAGGGCCAAGCAGAGGGTCCCCCTACACTGTCTCTCTTACTGCAGCTCGGGCCAGGGTTCAAGACACGGTACTAGGGCCCCAGTGCCTGCACAGCACGACACCTCAGGAGCTGTGAGAGGAAGGAAAACCCACAGGCCCAGGTGAGGAAGTCCTACGCCTGCCGCTGCTTTCCCTGGTGGATTTCCCCTCAACCACCAACTACCGAAGAGCCAACTAGGAGGGAGCAAGCTGGCGCTGGGCAGCCGGGGGCTGTGGCGACTGAGGTGCAGGAGTCAGGACGGCGGCATCTGGGCCAAGTACCATTTGCTCCTTCGGTATCTACCCAGAAAGGGGTCAGAGGTCAGGGGATACTGGCTGTATGACCTTGAACACACTGTTTGCCTTCTCTGGGCCGCTGTCACCCCCAACCATAAAAGGAGACATTTGGCTTTAGTACTGAGTCCGTCCCTGGCTGCGTTAGCGATTTCTCCAAATAAGTATTTGGCACGCTGCTACTTCTGTGCCCCGTGCCTCACTTTCTCCACCTGTGGCTAATTCCAGACTCTCCTGCAACCGGGTTCAGGCACGTGGAACCCTGACACAGGCTGAGGCAGGACTAGCTGCTGGGGAATCTGTGGGGTGACAGAGCTGACAACCAGCTGACCTCATGGCTGGCTAACCAAATGGATGGCAGCCTAGGGCATGGCGTCGAGGGATACAGGGAAGCTGCAGTGGGCATGGCTTTCCTTGTGTACATGCTTTCCTGCCAGGCTGGGGGGGTGGGGGGGTGGGGAATCTCCAGGAGCCAGGAGTGCCCCAGGGCAGTAGTCTCCCATCCCAAGTGAGTATCAGAGGCTGGGCCCCTCAGCAGGTGGTTCAGACAGACCTTCGAACTGCGGGCAGCTGGGCAGAGGAGTTCCACCGCTCTGACCCCAAGCACTGTGCTGCCAGGATTCCTCCGACCAGTTCCAGGCCTCTCGCTCCCAGCCTGGTTGTCGTCTCTCCTGTCTGTCACTCCTGCTCCAGCGCTGGCCACAAGGCCTCAGGAGGGCCCCAGCTGTCTCGAGCTTTCTCTGATGGGATTGGGGTAGAGGCGTACCGCAGAACAGCTGACTGGGGTTCCCAGCCTTGTTCGTCAAATGCCTGGAAGAAGACTTCGGGCAGTCACGGCCAGCCTCTGCCTCAGTTTCCTTCTTCTCCAGCCCTGATTCACAAGGCAGCATGAGGACTGTTGAACCAGTTGTCCAGGTTCAAATCCCAGTTCTGCCACTCACAAGCTGTGCTGCCTCCGGCCATGTGCTCAGCCTCTCTGTGTGTTTTCCGTTTCCCCATCTATGAAACGGGAATAAGAGCTGAGTGTCTCCCTTATGGGGCTGTTGTGATGGCTGCTATATAAAACGCTCTGGCCACATGCCAGCCCCATAGAAGCATTCCTGGGATCATGTGACTTAGGTGACCGGTACACGTGGGTGGCAGAAGGGTACAGCAGAAGGACGTGACCTTTGCCTTCATCTCTTAGGGGACCTCTCCCTGCATGCCTGTGGGGGATCATCTTGATTTCGTTAATTGACGTGAGAAAACCCTTCTTAATTGTGGGCGGGACCATTCTCTGGACAGGGGATCCCGAACTGTATGAAAATAGACAGAGAGGGCTGGGCACGAGCTCTCATTCATCTCTGTTTCCTGGCTGTGGGTGGGAAGCGACCCGCTGCCTCAGGCTCCTGCTACTGCTGCCTCCACCTCCCCGCCACGATGGACAGTGGACGGCGCTTTGATCTGTGAACTAGAAGTCCTTTCTCTTTTAAAGCTGCTTCTATCAGGAACTTCGTCTCAGGGAGGGACAAGAAGGAAGACGCAGGGGCTCGTGTCCCAGGCTGGCTTCTTACTCTGCCATGGAGCTCCTCACATTTCTGCCTCTACCTCCTGGGGCCTGGGATTCGGGGTGTGCGTGTCCCGTGTCCACTTCTCGTGTTGGCACGGCTGGACGTGTGGAAGTCTCTCCTGCTTACAAACTGTTTAGAGGAAACAGTTAGTCTAACCCAAGCCACAGCCCAGGGCTGCGTGTGGCGAGGGAAACAGGAACCGCCTGGCTCTGTACTTGGAGTGGCCTGGTCCCTTGAGCCTGACAGCTTAACTATGGACCTGCCATCTTGTACCTTTCACCCTTGTTTAGTCGTGTCAGCATGCAGACTCCCTCTCCCACCCCCTTTCCCAGACAGGGCTTCTCTGTGTAGCTTTGGCTGTGCTGGAACTCTCTCTGTAGACCAGGCTGGCCTCGAACTCACAGAGATCCACCTGCCACTGCCTCCCATGAGTGTTGAGATGAAAGGTGTGGGCCACCACCACCCGGCCCTCTCTGTGCTTTCCAGTCTACCCCAGCATATGGAGTAGTGTCCCCCGATACCCTATTCGGGGCGGACCTTCTTACACATGTCCCAGGCACTTCCCAGCCCAGTCAAGCTGATGGAGAGGAACCTTCACAGGGACTTTCTATTGCACAAAAATCTAAGCACACGGCTTCTAAAATGAAGGCTTTTAATGGCGCACGCCGAGTCAGAGGCGCAGTCCCTGGGGACCACTGCAGAAGCAGGGACAGAACCAAGAGGCTGCATGGCTACATTCGTTATATGAGGCTTAATCTAACTGTCAGCTCAAGGCAAGCTAGGAAGCACCCAGGTGAGGAGGCTCAGCACATGCCTGAGGGATTACCTTGACGCCCAATGTGGGCGTCACCATTCCCTGCGCTGAGGTCCTGGGCTGAGGTCCTGGGCTGCAGACAAGGAAGAAAGTGAGCTGAGCACCCGAATTCACTACTCTCTGCTTCCTGACCGTGGCAGCTGCCCTATCTTCCTGGAGTCACCTTTCCTGATGTGGTGGCCTAAGCCCAGGAGCTGTGTGGGTCAAGAGAAACACTTTCTTCGTTGTTTTCATCACAGTATTTTATCAAAGCCATGAGGAAAACAAATAAGGCTAGCATTTGTTTGTTTGTTTGTTTTGAGGCAGGGTCTCTCTACATAACCCTCACGGTCCCGGAACTCACTGTGTAGACCAGGCTGGCCTTGAACAGAGATCCTCCTATCTCTTCCTCCCCAGTGCTGGGATCAAAGGTGGCCATAAGGCACATCATAAAAGGGTGCTTTCAGGCTGAAGAGATGACTCAGACATTAAGAACAGTGTTGTGCTCCCAGAAGGTCTTCAACTAAAACAATGAACAGTTACTCTGTTCCCACTTCTGGGGGCTGGGACTGTGGAGTCCCTGGGCCGGGTGTGGCTTGGGCTCTCAGAGGATGCGAGCCGGCTGTTAGCATGGTATCACCCATCTAAAGGCTTGACGCCAGGTTCCGGGGACTGCCTTCTAGGGGGCTCAGTGCCGTGACAGGAAAGTCTGTAGACTCTGTCAGGAGGCCTAGTCACCTGGGGAGGCACCCTCTGTCAGAGCAATTCCAGAGAGGGTACCAGGCAAGAGCAGCCATGTCCTTAAGGATCCAGCCTCAGAGCTCCGCCGCTCTCTCTCTTCCTGTCTGGCAGGGTCTCACTCTGTAGTCCAGGCTGGCCTAGAACACATGACCCTCCTGCATTGGCTTCTTGAGTGCTGGGGTCACACAGTGGCCACGCTGTTACGTATGCCCTATTCGGCTGGCTCAGTCAGCCATGCCCAGGCAGGCCAGGCTTTCCCAAGGATGGACACCAGGAGATAAGGGCACACGCTCTCAGAAACTGTCTTCCACGGCTGGGTACCTCTGTTCCTCAGGCCAGAGGAGGAGGGTGCAGCATGCAGCACAGAGGGGTGCCTTCAGCTGCCCCTAAAAGAATCATTTGTGATCATGGGTTGCAGCATTTTCACAGTCAGGGGCCGGAGTGGGCCGCTCTGCTCCCAAGGCTCCCGGGGTCACCTGGAGTGGCCACCCAGGGCTTCCTTGCACCAGAAGCTCAGCTCAGAACCATGCTACTCTCTGAGACAGTGAGGCTGCTTAGTCATTCACACCTTAGTATGAATTAGTTCATCTTTTAGTAGCGATAAAGGATGAGATTTTGAGTATAATCTAATGAAAAGAGGAGCAAAAGATTGTAGAGAGCATAGGCCAAGTACGGAAGCTGGTAGGGAGGTCCCTAGTAGAGAGGAGTTAGGGAAGGTGCTCGAGGGACAGCTGGGAAGTCTCCCCACGGAGATGAGCGGGGGAGCATCCTGAAGGGGAAGATTTAGGAGGCTGGCCCTGCTGAGAATCCACAGGGACCAATAACCAGGTGAGATGCTACAGAGAGGCTGGGCAGAGAGCAGAGGGCTGGGCCACGCTGAGACAAGCTAATGCCAACATTTCTGGGGCCTCCAACCCAAAGCTTCCAGAAGGGGCAGCTGAAAGGAAGCGTGTGGGATTCAGGCCAGTCCCAGTTCTGTCTTCCACCATATTTTGCTGAGATTCCAAGCTGACCTGGCCCCTCTGACTCTCAGATCCCGTGGCTCACACTCAGGGCTTGCTCGAGGGACATCCCCGAGGGTTGGCTCAGTCGGCTGGACCCGAGGGTCACCCAGGCTCCTCCTTGCCTCCTTCCTCTTGCCCAGTCCTTCCTAAACTCAGCAAAAGGCACTGACCCAGGGCTTCTGACCATCTCATGCCCAGCACGGGATCTGGGTGGGCAGCCTGGAGGCAGGGGCATGTCCAGCAGGGGCTGAAAGCCTGTGAAATGTCCCAGAGACATTCATCTGAGCAGGAAGGGGAGGAAGCCTGCCAGTTTGGGGGGTAATTATTTTGCAAAACTTTACGAAGTTTCGGAAAATCTTGTTTCCCCCTTCATTGAAACCATTGTTTTTCAAGGGAAATTGAATTAGAAGGTGGTGGCGGCTGGAGGGGGCGGGAGAGGGAAGAGCGAGTCACATGTTTTTCTAACTAACTGGGCGTCTGTCCTGTGCCAACAACTCCCGAGCTTCTTGTGCTCTGTGTCTGGGACCACCAGGGCTGTGGCCAGGGGCAGGAGGGAGCCCCCAGCAACCTCAGGGATGGTGGAAAGACTGGATGGGGCCCCCTGCCTCCTCCACTGGGCTGGAGGGTGCTGAGGTTCAGCTGAGATGTGGGGTCAGGTTCTGGGTGCCAGTGCCTAGGCCTGGGAGCAGCTGAGCCTCAGTTTCCCTCCTCAGAAGGCTGCAGCCAGCAATGGTGTCTGCAGTGGTGAGCAGAACTCAGGCACGTGGGACAAGAGCTCTCTTGTGAAGGGAAGGGGGCTGCCTCCTTGATCCTCGCGTACAACCAGGACCTGCGCTGTGCGATTGGTAGAGTCTGGCAGGCGCAAGAGCCAGGAGCAGCTAGTGATGTCTGCTGTGGACACACATTTGGGAAGAAAGGTAGGTGTCAGGCCAAGGATCTGCCCTCTCTAATCTGTTCTTCCAGTCTCCTGGTCTGGAGGCTGAGCCCTCAAGAGGTCAAGGGGCAGCAAGTTTGCCACAGACGTGTTGGCTTCACGTAGTCATTCAGTCACTCGTCTGCATTCAAAAGCTTCCAGTGGCCCTGGTGCCTATAAAGGCCTGAGTCTTCAGCTGTCCCCTGAGATCACAGCCGAATCACCCGCTGACCTTGAGATGGGGCTCTCAAATGCTTAACGTGGTGTGTGGTATAGTGAGCGCATAATTTCAGTACTTACTAGACCTGTCAAAGATTCCCAAACAGTGTGCCCCTGTAGGCTCCCCGCACGTACTGGAAACCATGTCTGCCCTGTTCTTAGAACACGGCACAAAAGAGCCTACGACAGGGGGTTGACTGAATGGGCACCCAGCACTGCTGCCATGGGTCTGCTTCGTTGCAGAAGCCTGAATTGAGCACCTGATGTTTGCCCTGGCTGGGACTGGTTAGCTTCATCCATGCCTCCTCCCCACCTCTGCCCTGTCTCTCCCAGCAAGGTTGACGTTGCCTCCCAGGCAAGGTATACAGCAGGAGCTTAGCAGGTGCACCAGTGAGGATGCATGGGGCAGAGGACTTGGGAAGCTCATGGGAGCCCAATCTCGGGGAGGACTTCCCCACAGTGGGCCCCAGACCCTCCTAGACAGGAGCCACATGGTCGTGTCGGTAACTGTCCTGGCCGCCCAAGGACCCTGAAGCTGAAAGCCACCACTCTCCCTGCAGAGCCGCTGTGGTTGGGGACAGGAGAACGGCAAGCAGGTGACACCGCACTGCTTGCTCGGGGTTCCTTGTGCCGTTGTGGTCAGAGCTGGCTGGGCTGTGTCCATCTGGAGACCTGACTGGTTTGCATGGCCACGCTGGCATCCCATGCTGGCTGGCAGCTGGGAGCTCAGCTGGGCCGGAGGCTGGAGTGCCTACCCGTGGCCTCCCGGTGGCGGGTTTACTTGACAGCTGACGTCTCAGGCGTGAGTGTCCCACTCGCTCCAGTCTTCAGCCACTCGGCCCTTTATGACCCAGCGAGGAGGTCATGTCACGTTCACACACTCTCGGCGGGAGCACAAAAGGGCCACTGAGGCACGCAGAGAAGAGATGTAAAGGGAGCCTGCCTCTTGGTGCGGTCAAAGAATAGCAGCCATTTAAAAAAGATTGCATACTAGTTTCTTCTTTTTAACTGAACCGATTTTACTTAAAATTCTTAAAGAAGGGGCTGGAGAGATGGCTCAGTGGCTAAGAGCACTGTCTGCTCTTCCAAAGGTCATGAGTTCAATTCCCAGCAACCACATGGTGGCTCACAACCATCTATAATGTGAACTGATTCCCTCTTCTGGCAGGTGTATACATAAAATAAACAAATCTTTCACACACATTAAAAAAAAAGATTTATTTAAAAAAATTCTTAAAGAAACTGTGCCTTGTAGCATACACTTACAATCCCAGCAACTTGGGAGACTGAGGCAGAGAATCAAATGCTCAAGGAGAGCCTGGACTACAGATGGACAAGGTCAACCTTATGTCTATACTAAATAACTCCCTTCCCCCCCCCATGGCCCTCCCTTTCCCTTCTTACCTTCCTCCCCTTCTCTGTCTTTTGAGATGTAGCTCATATCCCAGGCTGGCTTCGAACTTCCTGTGGTGCTGAGGATAACCTTGAACGCCTTGGTCCAACTGCTTCTACCTCCTAAACGCTGGTATTTCAGGCCTGAACCACCACCCCTGACTCTGAGCTCAGCGGCAGCAAGCTTAGCTTCTGGCTGACCCCACAGTCACGAGGGACACACGCTCAGGAGAGCAGGTGGGAGTGTCTCAGCTCTGAGCAGCCCCTGTGAGCAGAGGGCCATTTACACAGGAGAGCAGAGCTCTCCGGCCCCTCCTGCCTCAGGAGGAGACGAACCGCTCCATGCCCACCAACAGACTTCACAGCATTGGGAAAGGGAGCCGGGCGCCCGTGAGCAGGTGTAGACACCTTCAGGCTGCAGGCGCTGAGTCAACTGAGCTGACATTTCATCCCATCCCCGGGGAACCTTCTAAATGCTGGTCAGTGTCTGGAGTTGGTTGGAACCAGGTGACTGTCTCTAGCTCATCCAGCTGTCCTTAGACTCCTAAAGGCCCCCTGGAGCCCCCTACCGTGTGGCCACGCACAGGCCATTTGCAGCCCCAAAGACAACGGAGCACAGTGCCTGGCCCCCTCAGCTCCTTTGAAAGGTTCCTGTGATGAGGTCAGGCTGTGCATTAGTTACTATCACTATGACAGAAGACTTGGACAGAAGCAGCTTGAGAACTTATTTTGACCTTCGGTTTCATTACGGTGAGGTTAGCCAAGATGGCCTTGAAGGAGCTGGTTGTGTCATGTCCACAGTCAGGAAGCCACGAATCCTGGTGCTCAGCTAGCTTTTTGCCCATTCAGAGCCCAGAGCCCAGGGAATGGCGCTGCCTACAGTCAGTAGGTCGCCCACCTCATTAATCTAAGTAAGATAACCCCCACGGCCATTATCTCCCAGATAATTCTAGATCTCAAGCTGAAAATTGAGGTCAGCCCAGTCCAAACTCCCCTCCTCGACAAGCTGACAGCCACACATCAGTTTAATCACAATTTTCCTTCCGCTGTATCCAAATTCTCGTGTTTGTCTCATAACACAAAACACGATCAGAAGTTTCTGTCGTCTGTAACACTCCCAGCAGTTTTAACGTCTGTGTCTTGGCTTCTCCGTGCAAACTCCCATAAAATATAAATAAAACAAGAAACCGTTAAGGCTGTGCTGCAGGAAAAGAGCCGAACAAACAGCCTGCGATTGTGCAAAGACGGGAGGAGAGAGCCGATTCACAAAGCTGTCCTCTGATCTCCACGTGTGTCCTGTGGCATGCACGCCCTGCACATCACACACCACACACACACACACACACACACACACACACACTAACAACAACAACAATGTATAACGAGTTACATAGCTCCATGTTTCTAACATGACATGGCAGAGAAAACAGGAAGCGTTAGCCCGTCGCGATGGGGCACGCCTTTAATCACAACGGATCTCTTGAGTTCGAGGCCAACCTGATCTACAGAATGAGTTCCAGGACAGCCAGGACTACATAGTGAGACCCTGTCTCAGAAAAATAGGGCGAGGTGGGGCATCGGTGCACAGCACAGATTTTTAGACCGAAGCAAGACAGATCTTATCGTTCCTTGCCTAGCACCTGAGGGTCAAGATAAATTTGGTGGGACTCCAAAGGGCTTGGGTAACCCCCCTCCTCCCGCTCCGCCGCCTGCAGCACACAGAGCCTCTCTCTCAGGCTGGCTCCACCGCGCGCCTCCAGCTTTCCTTGGCAGACATCCCACGGGCTTGGCCTCCCTGCTGTCCTGGGGTCTCCATTTTAGGAGGATCCTCCTTCGCGGCTTCACACTTGGCCTCTCAGCGCCTCCTTGCTTCCCTTCACGACTTTAAACTGGCCTCCTGGGACCTCCTTGCAGGCAGTCTGGCCTTGTCACACATTGCCTGGCCTCAGCCGCTCCCCATAACCACCTCAGCCTTGTGTCTTTCAGGCCTGCAAAACCAGTACCACAAGGATGGCATTGCCAGACTCTGCTGCCAGATAGATGCAGCCAGGCTTTCTCCCTGGACCACAATACATCAGCTTCTGGGCGCTGACCCCAGAGAAACACTTCCCTAGGCCTTTGAGTAACAGGGAACTCCTTGCTTAAGCTTCCTTGCTTTAAATGAATTTGAATATAATCACGACAGAGCCTCCCTTGGGTAGGGTTTTTCCCTGAGGATGCCTGTCCTGTCCCAGTGCAGTGGCTGCTGGGGCCTGGCCCATCCGAACTGCTGATCTTCTACCAAACAAATTAGCCAAGTACTTTTGAATTCAGCTCCACTCAAGGTCTCAGGACACAGGCAGAATAAAAGTCAGATGTTCTTTGCCAAAATATCACAAGTACGTCCAGTGTCCCACTTCCGCTCTCAAATCTCAAGAGTCTCTGCATCTAGCATCCGAATTTCTCTTGGCATTCTTGCCTTCTAAGCTTCTCTCAGAATGCCCCATGAAACATCTGCTCCCGTGTCTTGGGACTTTCTTGGTCCAAAGTTCCAAGCTCTTCCCCATCGCTGCCAAGGAACTCAGGCTCATCACCAGAATGGCCACGCTTCTCGGTAACAGTTTTTTCCTCTTAGTTACAGTTCCTGTTGCTGGTGACAAAGTCAGCTGAAATCAAAGAGGATTTATTCTGACTCAGTTTCACGGAGCAGTTCATTATCTCAGGGGGGTCCTGGAAGGAGGAGTGCAGGTCAAATTCCATTCAGAGTCGGAAGAGAGCATCGAATGTTTCTGCTCAGCCTTCCTTTCTCCTTCCGACCCCTCCAGAATCCCAGCCTAGGGGACAGAGCTGCCCACAGTGGCCAGGTCTCCACACCCCGATTAACCTGATCGCCTGTGCTTGTCTTCCAGGAAAGTCTAGACCTCGTGAAGTTGACAGCTGAGATTCACCGTTACAGGTCATCGAGACAAGCTTCCTTCAGATTCAAGGTTACTTTTGCCAAGTCCTGCCTGTGCCTATGGTCAGGAGGCCATAGTATGATTCTGTCTATCACAACCATTCTGGAATATCATCTTCTCAAACTCACAAGTACAAATCTCAGCTGCAGACGTCAGCCAGGATGCAGGAGCTGAAGACCCCGGGCTCCAGGGACCTCAGCCCTGATGGTGTCAATAGTGTGATCATGGATGGGAAAGGACACTCTACCCCCTCTTGGTGCCGGTCCCCCTCTGAGGGTGCCTGAGTTACCTCAGAGACCAGCCTCGGCAAAGCATGAGACTAGAGGCTTTCTGAGTATTTCTAGCTACATTCCGAGGCTCTGGACCTCAGTCTCTGGTCTGTTCTTGTGCTCACATGGCCTTCAGCCAGGCTTGAGCAAGGACTCCAAGGCCATAAAGCAATGGCTGGTTGTTTAATAACAGTGACTTCTAACTCTGCTCCTGAGGAAGCTGCTCTGGGTGAGCATCTCTTCTGGTCCTCGTAAACTCAAGGCTGTCAGAGCCTGGATCTCCGTTAACTTGCAGTTCTGAAGTCTTTGGTGTTCTGACAGCTGGGGTGGCTCAGACAGCAATCGGGCCGCGCCATCTCAGAGTTTTGAGAGGCAGGGGCTCCCACAGAGGTTATCCCCTAGTTGTCTTCCTAGGGAAGCATGGTGGAGGGCCCACTAACAGCTCCTGCCTTGTTCACGGCTAATGTGCTTCCGAGGAAAACTCACACTCAGCTGGGGTGTTGCTCGGTAGCAGAGCACTTGCCCTGGGTTTGACCTTCAGCACTGAAGTAGTGGGTCAAGCTTGGGACTATCAGAAATAAGATTTCTTAGGTTAACTGATTAACTAACTAATTAATTGAGACAAGGTCTTTTTGTATAAACAGCCTTAGCTGTCCTGGAACTCTTTATGTAGACCAGGCTGGCCTCGAACTCATAGAGATCTGCTTGCCTCTGCCTCCTAAGTGCTGGGATTAAAAGCTTGCCCTACCACTCTGAGCTACCTAAGTAAATCAATCTCTCTCTCTCTCTCTCTCTCTCTCTCTCTCTCTCTCTCTCTCTCTCTGGTTTTTGTTTCTTCGAGACAGGGTTTCTCTGTGCAGCCTTGGCTGTCCTGGACTTGCTTTGTAGACTAAGCTAGGCTCCAGCTCAGAGACCCACCTGCCTCTGCCTCCCTGAGTGCTGGGACTACAAGTGTGTGCTGCCACACCGAGCTCACTTAAGCACATTTTAGGAACTTCGTTAAGGCGCCTGCCTCCAAGCCTAAAGACCTGAGTTTGATTCTCGGAGTTTGTACAGTCAGTCGAAGGAAAGAAGCAGCTCCAGGGGCTGTCCTTACTTCCGCCTCCCCTGCCACCACCATTCCCCACAAAATAATAAATAAGTAATTTTGAAAGGAAAAAAATTAAGCTTACTTAAGTAAAAAGAATGAATGCATTTGAAAAAAAATATATTAAGAAATACATTCAGGATGAATTTAGGGTTAGAGATTCATTGAAGCTATTACTGGAATGACCAAAAATTTGGAAAGAAAACATTTTTGGGAGGCAAGTCCACCACAGAGGGGCCCTGATGCCCAAGATCATGAGGTGGGGCTTCATTTCTTCCTGAGTCATCAAGCCAGAGGCAGGGAGTTTAAGACAGGTCACTGGCCAGCCCCCACAGGCCGGCCAAGCTTGAGGCCTGTCTCCAGCTGTGGGCAGAGCGGTGGGCATGGAAGGCAGCTGTGTGCGGCCCCAGCTGCTACAGAGCCCAGAGGAGCCAACCAGTGTGTAGTCTGCGGCCCCTCAGCCAGCCCAGAAGACGTCCTGGCCTGAGCCAGTGGCCCGTGGATGCCAGTTCTCCCGCTGAGGGAGAACCTGGGGCCCCTGGCGCGCCTGGTTTTTATTTCTGTGGCTGAGCTTGTGGAAGAGCTTGTGGCAAGGGTGGAGAGGCCCAGGTGGGGTGGTGGGAAGGCTTGTCAGCCCAACAACAGGTCAGGGCACACTCAGACAGCAGACACGAGCATGTCCTCAGCAGCGGGGGCTGAGGAAAGCCCATCACCGGGCAAGGCCAAATCTATTCTCTCGTGGCATGATGGGCAGGGGTCCACAAGGGGCACGGAACATCTAGGCTTGGGGAAATGGACAATGGATGTTACAGGCATAATGTGGCTTCTTCTAGAGGACCTAGAACAAATCCAAAGAACCCATCCTGTTCCAGCGGCTGCCAAGTGTGCTCACACGTGCTCGTGTGAGACTCTCTCTGTTTGGGGGGAAGTCCCGGGTCAAGGGAGCTGGGGAGGATGGGAAAGGCAAGGGAGGGAACTCTCATTGCCTCTACAGCTTCTGGAATTGTAATGGGCCACACGGCAGGGCACCCACAGAGGACAACTCCGAGGGGCCCTTCCGGACTTCAAAACATTCCCAGATTCTCCCCAACCCGGAAGACCCAGGAAAGAGGGAGTCTCCCAATGCCTCCATTCGCAGACTCAGGGATGGGGCTCAGCGTTCACAGACTCAGAGGTGGCGCTCAACAGGCTCCAAACCAGATTTAGCGTCACAACAGAGGGAAGTGGTGCACGCCAGGCACTGCCAACCCCACTACCCTCAAGCTCTACCACTCACTTCATGCCACCAAGACTGTGCTTCCTATGAGAGCGGCTTCTGGGGGGGGGGTACCTGCGCTCGCACCCACCTGCTGTTCTCATCAATGAATTCACTCGGGGTCCTACAGGCCTCCCACCATTCTCAGACCTGGGTTGCTCAAGGCTTGAGGCCCCTGTGAGAAGCCAGGGCCGTGCGAGGCCTGACAGCAAAGACGAGGCCTCTGGAATTTGTGGAGGCTGAGCTGGCACCTGGGAGGGGTTGGATGTTGCCCTAAGTGAGTGTCTGCTCTTGCCTTTTATGTGCCAGACTAGAGCTGGGCATTGAGACTCAGATGCATACCTGTGATGGTCCTGTACCTCAGGACCAGCTGGGGAAGGGACGGGATCTGGCTGGTTCCAGGAGATGGGCTAGAACCATTAGGAAGACTTGGCCTCGGGAAAGCTGAGGAGAGGGAGGTCTGGATGGCTGCATTAGCCCTGGGCAGAGTCCTGGGGGTGGTGGAGTTGGGAGCTTCACGAGGAAGACAGGTGTAGAGGAGAAAATGCAGTTTCCTGCCCCCCCGGGGGGGGTGTCAGAGTAGCGACCCACAGAGGGAAGAACCGTTAAGGGACCGTGCCAGGAGCTGAGACCCACAGAGTGTGCGGGGTTGGTCAAGCCCTGCGCGTACAGACTCTTGCCTGAGCTCACGACAGTGCTGGCGGAGGTCACATCTGTCCCATTCTGCAGAGGGAGCCACTGTGGCTAACCATCCTGGTTGGCCTAGATGCCTCATGTCCCAAGATGCCCCTGGGTCCCAGGCAAACTGGGAAGGATGGTCACCGAGGGCAGTTCGCCAGCCTGCTGATGTCTGGGACCCGAGGCGCCCTAGGATGAGGGCTGTCATTGTCCGCACTGCAGTGCAGCTCCAGGCGGCACCCAGGGAACATCATGGCACTCTTGGTGACAAGTGTCCCCCCAGGTGGCAAAGCTGCTCGGAGAACCCAGCGTCCTTCGGAAAACCGAGACTGAGCGATTAAGACACGTGCTCAAAGCCACGTATAAATGCAAGCCTAGGACTGGTCTGGACGTCAGCAGGACTTCCACTGGGCCACGCGGCTGCTCAGGGTGTAGCCACCAGGACATCTGGACAGGGTCCTCAAGTTCACCCCCAATAAGCTGAGTCCCCGTCAGGACCTTCCCGACTCCGCCCCATTTCCCCATCCTGAAATTCAGACTTAAGTCTGACAGACACTATCTATCTCCCCAGAGCTTGGGGGGGGGGGTCAGCCTGGTAGAAAGGTGTCGGCCCAGCCTGGAGGCAAGGGAGCTGAGGGGAAGAGGAGCTGGGCCTCAAGGGCCCGCCCTGCTGTCTGGGCTGTTGTGCCTCTGGCCACAGGCCATACCTCTTCCGGACACAGTGGGCTTGGAGCTACCCGCAGCAGGAGCCCTCAAAGGAACACTGAACAGGGCTGAGACAACCAGGAGTTGCTGAGGCACACTGCCTCTGAGGATCCTATCTTCGTAGCCCTGGCTAACTCTCCCTCTGACCCCCACTGGCCAGGTCCTTGTGCATTGGTTTTGGCATGAAGGAAGCACCAAATGTGTGGCCAGTCTCCATTCCAGTTCCTCAGACGAAGGTCTAGCCTGTGGTCCTACCATCCCCCAGCCCTGTACCTGCCTCTTACAGTTCCCTCTGTCCCTCCTTACCCCTGCCAGCTCTGGCATTGCCACTGTGCCAGGAGAGCCACAGGCCCCAGAAAGCTCTTCTCCCCAGGGTCAGTCCCTTTGCCCAGGTACAGAGCACCAGGAGCCTGGGTCAGAGTTGCTGAGGCGCCCACTGGCCCCTCCAGGGGAGCCTCTGAGCCCCCAGTTCTTCACTCTCCGCCCCCCACACTGTGGTTAACTGCAGAGGAAGCAGCAGCCGGGCCGCACACAAGGCCCGGAGTCGTGCTCACTGGGGCTCTGTGGAAAGTTACAGCCGCCGCCACCAAGGGCTTTGAAGACCAGGCTGTTTGTGCTCCCCACAGCTATTTGTGGCCAAGGCGCCCACCACCCCCCATGGCCCTTGCTCAGAGGTGGGGACTGAGCAGAAGTCGGCTCTGCGGTTGTCCTCAAGACAGCCAGGCCAGACCAGCTCATAACCCAGCCCCAAGCCTTAGAACCAACCTGCCCCAGGCCATCAAAGCCAGCCCAGTTCTAGAAACTCAAGTGGCCAACGTGTCCCACTGGCAGTACCCAGTTAACAAACACCCTGCTCAGAAGAACCCAACTGACTGGATAATGAGCTCCACTGGGGTCACCAAGCCTAACTCGGCCTGTCAGCCCACTCGAGAAGCCGAGGCCACCAGGTAGCCCCGGCCAAGTCTACCCACTGAGTCAGCGGCCCCGGGGGACAGGCCTTTCCTGAAAGCCACAGACTAGGCAGCCCCAACGAGACCCTCCAGCCGTATAATCCACAGTTCTACCACACAAGCCATTGTACCCGGCCCACAAAAACACCCTGCCTCAGCACACAACCACCTGTCCCCCCCCCACATGACCACCCCACTTCACAACATGGCCACCCTACCCCACCCCATCACACCACAGAGCCGCTCAGCTCCATCACCACAGACACCCCACCCTCCCCCACCAACACGAACACCCCACACCCACCACATGACAACCCCAACCCAAGATCACCTCACCCTACTCCACAATCATTTCACCCTACGACAAGATCACCCACCCACCCACCTCGGCCCAGCCCACTTTGGGAGCTCGGTGAAACCCGCTGGTCCAGATGACCAAGCCTAGAGGTTAGGCTGAGCCCTCCTAACCCAGCCTCAGCCCGCTGGTACATGGTCACCCTTCCCAAGCCAGTATGCTGCTAATGAGCTGGCCTTGCCCTTCCTCCAGTGGCATCCCGGCCATCATTAGGATTGGCTACACCTCTGAGGAAAGCCACGAGAAAGTCCCAGCCACTCTGGGAGGTGATGCCAGCCTCCACAGTCTCCGCCATGGAGCCACCTTGACTCTGACTCAGACCAGCAGGGTAGGAAAGGCAGAGTTGGTGCTGAGGGGACTCTGAAGGGGGACTTCATGGCTGGCGTGGTAACATGCCATGAAGAATGACTGAAGGAAGGGGTGTCTGCAACAGGCAGACTGCAGAAGTCTGGGCTCTGGCTGGCTCGGTGGGTCCCTATCACAGGTGGGATATTGAAGGCTAGAGATTGGGTATGTCCAAGGCTCAGGGCCCAGCCCGGCTACCAGCCCACTGTTTCCACACCCAGAACATACTGCGGCCCAGAGCCTACTGCTGGAGCCGAAGCTCCAACTTCTGATTCTGACCCATGGCGAGCTAAAGCATTCTGGGAAGATGGGGGTGGTTGAGGCTGGGGGATGAAGGGGTGTTGCGCAGTCTGGTCAGGAGAACTTGCAGAATGTGTGGAAAAGGGTAGAACTGACATTTGGGGACAGCAGTGTTCAGGCAGAGAGCCATGCTTGCCCTTGGAGCCATCATGGGGGATGGCCAGACCTGGCAGGAGGAGATTCAGTCTCCAGTTTCCTTCAGGGCAGAACAAGACTGTACTCGCTGATTCCTGGTTTCAGCTTCCCCTTTGACTCTGAGGAAAACAGGCCCAGAAGATGGCAGAGGCTTATACTGCATTGCTGGGGATAGAGGTGACTGTGGGACACAGGATTGAGGGTTGTCCTCAGGCCGCTCCTGGAGTCCAGGGTCCAGAGCCCAGAAGGTTGCCAAGGACCACACCTTTTCCCAGCAAGCTCTGCAGCCCACCTTGCCAGTTGATCCTTGACTGAGAACTGATGTCTGCTCTGTCAGGAGCTGAACTTCTGAGAATCGAAGGGCATTGCTTCCTGGCTCCACCCGTCCCACCCCAGTCTGCAAGACTCTGTCCCATCAATTTCATATTGGGTGAGAAACAGCTGCTTCCCACAGACTCACAGCCTGGATCAATAGAAGCCATGCCTCCCCTCACCAGGCCAGACAGGCTTGAGAGCTGGGGCTGTTGTTCTGTACCAGCCTGGGGCCTTCCAATCCTTCCTGCTCCGCCACCTGCCTCCCCTGTGGAGTCCAGGACACACGCGCCCATTGGCTCTGAGGATTAAGATGCTCTGTGCAAGGGAAGGGGGAAGAGGAATCCACTCAGAACTAGAGAAACTAAGGCTCAAAGAGGAGAAGCCAAGACGTGTGAATGAGGTCAGAGCCAACATGAGACAGGGCCCCCTTCTCGCTCCTGAAAACCCAGAATCAACCAGGAAGTGGACCGGGCAGGCCAGGATTCACCACCCTCCACACCCTCTCTGAGGGACACAGGAATGCGCCCCTATTTGTAACACAAACTTTTCCACAACACATCACAGCAGGATGTGCTGTGTGGACCTTTCACCTCCATCTTCCAACCTGTAAGATGGTTCTAGAAGCAATGCTTTCAGGAGGAATAAGGACAGTCCTCCACACTGGTCATGTAGAAAGTGTTTGTTACCATGTAAGAAGCTCCCCATGGTCAATGTGTGTGTGTGTGTGTATGTGTGTGGTGTGGGAGATGGCCCACCACAGAACCAGGGCCTGAAGGCAGGCTTCTTGCTTTATGTCCGTGGTAAGTGGAAACCAAGCTGTGACGCTCCTTACTCGAGCCTGCTGGGGGCCACATTCAGGGCCTGTGCATGCCTGATGTGGCCAAAGTCTTCCTTCACCTGGCCCAGCTTGTGTCACAGCTGCAAGAGGCAATCTGTGTGGCCGGGGCTCAGGAAGCCTCGGTTCGGTGCTATCCACATGGAAGTGTGACAAGGCCCACTGTTGCTGGGGATACAGGGGACCTGTGGGCATGGCGCCCATCCCCCACAGGTGGCTTCTGAGCGCCTTGAGAGGTGCACCACCACCCTCAGTAGGGACTACAAGTGATGCGTACAGTTGTCCTGCCATGTTGGGCCTGGTCTAGCCCGAGTCACGGACGCAGAAGTGTGTGACATATCTGATGAAGCCTCCAGGAAAAGGGGCTGTGAACTGTCCCCATCAGGGCCACGCCCAAAGTTAATAACAAAACCACGAGTCCTGATGAGCCACTGTCAGGAGCCTTCAAGTTAATGGTAGCCATTTGAGCTGCCAGTGAGGAAGTGACAGGGGACACGTGTGGCTCTGAGCACTTGACTCGTCTGATTCCTGGGTCCATGCCTCCACTTTGCAGATTGGGAAACTGAGACACACATAGCTTAAGTGAGTTGCTGAAGGCCCCCCTCGGGCTAGTACTTGAAAAATTCCCTCCAGAGAGCCCCAGTGAGTCATCGGCCATCATCTACCTGGATAGACCTCAGCTAATATTGACGCCAGGGTGGTCACGATGCCACCTCACCACTTCCTACCTGCCGGACATCCTGTGGCGTGTGCCACTTGCATGCATTTCCACAGGTGAGACCCTGGAGTCTACTTTTGTCATGTCAGAGATAAGGAAGCCGAGTCTCCGGAAGATGGAGCCAGGGATTCTCGGGGTCACGCCCACCTCAGAAAGAGGCCACACAGCCCAGGACTGGATAGGGTCAGGGTGGCCTGTGGCGAAGGTCTCAATAAATGGGGCGCAACTGCGGTGTCTGTGGGAACATTCTGTGCCTGGCCAGAAAACCTGCCCCCAGGGAGGGCAGGAGCAGCTGAGCTTCCCAGGGCTGTGCTGCCTGAGGCCCCATTCCAGGTGACTGTGGCCTCGCTTCCTTCAGGACCACAGCCTGGCCCTTGTTTTGCTCAGAAAGCCCACACATCATCTCACACAGGAAGCTTCACCCTGGCCGGCTCACGTCCTGTTCTCTCGAAGAGGGAGGGGGGAAAAAACCTGTAGAGTCGGTGTGAGTTGTTTTTCAACCAGCTGCCTTTGAAAAGCTTCCTAAGATGGAGGAGGGAATATTCTAGAGGAAGGAGGCCCTGGGGGAGGAGCCGGAGCCAGTGCTAGGCACGACCCTGGGACATAGAGAAAGCCACGGGAGCTGGCCCCACAGAGGTGTGGACCCACATCCCAGAGCCCCCAGCACCCGCCTGGCCCTCGCTTCCCTGAGCTGTGCTGGGAGGCGGACCAGCTTTCACTGGAGCTCCAGGTCCCCCGTGCTAGATGCGATCAGCTGTTGTCCAGTGTTCTAGAGTGTCGCAGACCTGTTGGTGGTAGTTTGAAGATCGTTTTGGTGGGAATATTTACACTGCAGAAATTAGCAGACATTGCAAATCAAGTCTGTCTCTTTCTCCCTCCCTCCTCTCTCTCCCTTTGTGTGCGTGTGCGTGCGTGTGCGTGCGTGTCTGTGCGTGTGTCTGTGTGATTTCTCCTAATAGCTATGTGATTCTGCTTTGGTTACTCTACCTCTCTGAGCCTGTTTCCTCGGACAAATACTGACCCGGCTGTTGGAAAAGTAAACTCAGAGTTTGTCTGAGGCACCTGTACAAACAGATGCTCCACAGACGTTCCCTCCATCCCTGGAGAGCCCTGAAGTCTGTCCATCTACTGCCCGGCGTTGCCTCACTAGAGAGGAGCGGATCTGAGCCTTGCCCTCTTTTTCTGCTGCTGTTTCAGGCGGGGAGGACACAGGTCTCCTCTGGAGGCCTTTAGCCCTTTTCACTCCTAGCTCCTAAGCCCTTGGGGACCTCAAGCCAAAGAAAGGATGGGGAGAGATAGGGGGAAGCCGGGTGTGTTTCCTGGAATCAGAGAGCAGAGGGCGAGGTAGGTGTGAAGACATAAATCACATCTGCCCTCAACCTGAGGCCTGGGAGAGGCTTCCGGGGCGGGTGGTGCACGAACTGGGTAAAATGGGGGAGCTGGGTGTCCTCTAGAACAAGGAGACACAGTTATTAAGAGACAGGGCTAGAAGTGGGCTGCGAGCAGTGGGTTTCAGAGAGCGCGTGTGTCCCTGTACAGTGTTTGCCGATTCCCGTGGTGTGAACGCTTTCTCCCTCCCTCCCTCCTCCTCCGTCTTTCGTGATGTTGCCGTTCATCATTTATTCATTCTCTGGTATCTCCCATCATCTGTGTAAGCTGAAGGATGAGGACCCAGAAAAACAGCAGGCACTCCGCCCTCCGGGAGCTCACAGGCAGGTGTAGATACCCACAGAAACCTGGTCCCCTCGCCACAGGATGGTGTGAGGGAGGCCTTCCAGGAGGAGCTTGCACAAGCGAAGGCGCTGGGGGCTGGAGTGAGAGGGGCAGCAGGGAGGCGTGGGTGCTGTCGGCTAGGCCAGAAAACAAGGCCTCAACTGCTTGGGACAGGACTGGACTGCTCTGCCCAGCAGGACAGCTTCCAGTAGACAGAGGAGGAGGACTAGGAGGAGGAAGAGGAGAAGAAGGAGAAGGAGGAAGAGAAGGAGAAGGAGGAAGAGGAGGAAGGCCCTCAGTTGTTCTCTGCAGAGCCAGCCAGTGGCCTCTCTGCAGGGAGCTCCAGTGTCAGTACACCCTCAGACTTGACCTGATTTTGAAAACAACATCAAAGACCTTCTCGTGGGAATTGCTGGTCTCTTGGATGCCTCCATGTGGCTTTGGGAACACAGGTTCCTCCCAGGGTCCGGGGTGGACTCACAGCTCTGAGCTGGACTCAGCTCTGGGCCGTACACTGACTGAGATTATCCAGGGAGAACTGGGCCTGAGGTCTCTGTTAGCTTCCCCCAACAGGACGAAAGCTAAGATCGCCAGGGCAGCCGGGGTGGGGTGGGGTGGTGCACACCTTTAATCCCAGCACTTGGGAGGCAGAGGCAGGTGGATCTCTGTGAGTTTGAGGCCAGCCTGGTCTACACCAGCGAGTTCCAGGATAGCCAGGGCGACACAGAGAAACCCTGTCTCAAGAAACAAAACAAACAAACAAAATCATGGGAAACCTTGGCCTTGAGCCAGAAAAGACTGCTGAGAAGATGGTTGAAACTGAGGACACTGGAAGCGAATGACAGGCAGGCAGATTTCTGGTGACATCACTGGAACCCCTGGCTCCGCCCACACCTGAGGCAGACCCCGCCTCCAGCCTTTGTGTTTCTTCAGGCTGAAACAGCACTCACGGCACATTTGTTTTACTTTGTGCTTTGTTTCATGCGCTTTCAGAGATGTTAGTCATTTACCACCTGTCCTAACGGAGCAGCACCCCAATACCTACCTTCCTGGCACCCCTTGTTTTTCACTCAAACGTGACCCCGAAGAAGTCACCGGACCTTCCTGAGCCTCGGCTTCCCCACAGCTTTGCCAGCCTTATCCATGGCACCCCAGGCCTAGAATTATCGCTGACCTGCCCCAGGGCCTCCGACTTGGATACTGTCGGGGTCCCTTTGGGATCTCTGTCTCCACACCCACCACCCAATAGTCTCTGCTAGCATCCAGGGCTGGTCGCAAGTCAGACCAGGGCACTCAAAGCCCTCCGGAGGCTCCCAGTGTCCAGGGAAGAGGGGACAACATTCAGCGTGGGCTTCAGGCCCCAGACTGTCTAGGCCTGTTTCTTGCCCCTCCCCTGATACCTTACCTGCTGACACCATGCGCACTGGACTTCCTGATCCTGTAATGTGCCAAGGCTGCTCCTACCCCAGGGCCTTTGCATGAGCTCTTTCTGTGACAAAGAGAGAGAGAGAGAGAGAAAGAAAGAAAGAAAAAGAAAAAAGAGAAAGAAAGGAAGGAAAGAAGGTAGGAAGGAAGGAAGAAAGAAAGAAGAAAAGAAAAAGAAAATGCACATGGTTCATGGACACTCATTTCATTCAGCTCAAATGTCCCCTCATCACAGAGGTCTGTCCTCATACATAAGTGACTCTCAGTCTCCTTGAGCGTCACTTCTTTTTAAGATATTCTTCACCATCTGACATAATTCGCATTTGTTTGCGCTTTGTGGCCTGCTCTCCCTCTGATCTACCTATGGGTGAGTGGTCTGTGACGGTGGGGCGTGTGTGTGTGTGTGTGTGTGTGTGTGTGTGTGTACATGTGTGTGTGTGGGGGGGGTATTAGCCTGTCTGGCTTCGTGCCCAGCACCTAGGACAGCGCATAGGACATGCTCCTCTCAGAAGCAGCCTGGCCCTGGTTCCCTGGGGGCAAGCCTGGCCTCAAATCCCAGCTCAGCTCAGCTTCCTGTGTGACCTCGGGCACCTCACTTCAAGCTTATGAACCCCAGTTTCTTCCCCAGTTAGTGGAGATGATGGAGGGGACCCCTGAGCCCAGTGCCTGGGCGCTGTGGTGCCCAGCATGTCTGTGATGACCACTCCGGGTGGCCATTCGGGCAGGGCTCAGTCTCCGCCTCTGAGTCACCGTGAGCTCTGCACAGTCTGACCATGTGAACCTGGTGGGTTGCCTTAGCCCTCTGATCCCGAGTGCCCCAGGTCTGCTGTGTCACAGGACTCCTGGATGACAGGCTGTGGGCGTGTCCCTGGCAGGTGGGTTGGCCGCCCATCATGAGAGAAGCACCCGGCTCAAAGATCCCGAGTAGTGGGAGACGGCTGGCCTTGGGCCCATTCGGTCAACAAACATACCTGAATGTGCACTGGCCACTTTTTGAGATGCTGGGGACACCACAGTGACCAAAACGGCGAAGCACACATTTTCAGAGATTAGCCTGGTGACAAGTGTCTGAGGGTCTCTCTCTCTCTTTCTCTCTCTCTCACACACATATGCACACACATACACATACACAGATTCTCTCCCACACACATATACACATGTGCACACTCTCACACACACCTGCACACATTCACACACGCATACCACTCATACACATACACACGCACTCAAACACACATGCTCACACGTATGCACACACAAGCTCACACACACACACACACACACACTGGACTGAGGTCAAGATGCAGTGGGAGACTGGGCTGAGCTGTGGTCCGTGGAGTGCACCAGGCAGCCAGCACCGGGAGACCCTGGGATTCTCCGTTGTGTTAACCAAGGTGGCTTTTCCCAGAAGAGGGGGGAAGTAATTTTCAGGCCCGGGAGGGCAGCGCACAGCAGTCTTCAGCACCAGGAAGGAAGATGCACCCGGGAGCAAGCACTGTGTCCTCTGCACGCCCACCACGCACTCGCTTCTGGTCCATGTGCTTCTGGTAGGAACGGCATCCTTCTTCTGCCTCGAGCACACGGCCCAGGCCTGGCCAGCCAGAGCCAGATCTTGAATGCAGCCAGTGGCTCAGGAGGAGAGAGCGTGGGTTCAGGAGGAGAGGGTGCAGATTCTGGTCTGGGGGATGCAGAAGCAGGCTCCCGAGAGGGAGGCTTCCTACCAGTGAGCGACACCAGTGACACAGGCTGTGTGTACAGGCAGTGAGCTCCCCATTGCAGGGGGCCTGTGCCTTTCTCTCAAGGGGAATTTGATGGGTGGGGTTACAGTGGATTAGAAGGGGGCTAAGAGACCGTCAAGGTCCTCGGGGTGGGGGTTGACCAGCAGCTGCTTCCTTGAAGGCTTTGGACTCTGTTGCCGGCTCCCCATAGATGATATTTAATGTGCCCCATTCCCACTCCCACGATTCCCTGGGCTCCACCACCTCCCCCAACCCACACACACCGGAATGCTCTCTCTTGAGATTCAACGCTTTTCTTTTTCAGCGGAGCCCTAGGGTCCACAGTGATATAAACGCCCGAGAAGCATGGAGGCCGCTTGCTCCTGGGTGGCTACATCCAGAGCAGCAGTTCCCAGGCACCCCATTCACGAAGTGAGGTCAGTGAAAGTCTCCCCAGAGCTTTCGCTGGACGGTTTGGATAAGAGCCCCTCCCCACCCCCACCCCACCCCCACCCCACCCCTAGCCAGGTGGTGGTACACACCTTTAATCCCAGCACTGCTAAGGCAGGGCCAGGCAGATCTCTGAGTTCGAAGCCAGCCTGGTCTATAGAGTTCCATAACAGCCAGGGCCGCACAGAGAAACCCTGTCTTGAAAACCCCAAACCAACCAACCAACCAACTAACCAACCAACCAACCAAAAGGCTTCGTTCTTTCCAAGGCTTGCTCAGCCAAGGCCATGAGTTAGACTCCGGCCACCTAATCCCCCGAGCCATAAAGGCCCTGCTGGAGAAGTGGACACCCGGCAAAGCAGACCCAGCCAGGAGCCTCTGAGGAACCGGCTGCCTGTGTTGTGGAGGCTGCATCCAGCATCTGCAACAGGCTTCAGGGTGGAGCACTAGGGAGGTGCTTCCACCAGGAGGCCCCGACATTACTGTGCATGTCCCCAGGGAGTCTGCAAGCAGAATTCATGCCTTGCCTCTTTGGCCTTCCACTGAGTAAGTAAGGCCTGTCCCCATGGTGCATGGCTAACCTACCCACTCAGCCTGTGCCGATGGAAACGTCCATCTCACCTGTGAAGTGCCTTCCCAGCAACCTCCCGATAAGCATCTGACCACGTACCAGGGCACCTTGGCCCACTAGATTGACACTTCAAGATGCCCCTGATAGTTGGGTGTTGTGGTAGAAGTTTCGGTTCCTTTAAAAGCCCAGTCGTGTTATGTAAACAGGCTTTTGTTTTAATCCCAAGTCTGGGGTATGCAGCTGCTTTTAGTTTATCAGCTGCTGATAATTGTCTGGTAGGGGGCGTGGTCCTTGCCAGCTGCAGTTAGTTTAACTCTGAGGACTCTGAGAGGGTATAAATCCCAGAGCACAGAGAGGAGAGGAAGGACGCTTGGAGGGATGCTCTGGGAAGGAGGAAGGCTGCTGCTCCATCCTGCTGCTGCGTTTGCTGTTTGCTGTTGCCAGTTTGCCGGGCTGCTGGATCTCCTGATGACTGAGATTGGTATTGCCCCAAAGAACCTGAGGACCCTAACCAGCCAGAAGTAGCCAAAGAGAACGCCTCCCTTCCTCCCCAATAATCTTCTTTCTCTCCTACCTAGTGTTGGGGTGTTAAAAGGTATTAGGAGGGATAAGGGATGGGGAGGGGAGGTAGAGGCATTAAGAAACCCAAATAAAATAGGTGAAAGTGTGCCAACAGGGTGTGGTTGCTTGGGATAGCCGGTAGGGCCCCAGACTGATTAGGTCAGCCGTGGGGGGCAGGCGAAGGGCAGGCCTCGCCCTGACTTCTCTTCTCTGGGGTTCTGTCTGGAGCTGAGGCAGCAGAGAAAGGCTGATGGCTGTCAGAGTCAGAGCTGAGCTTGTTTTTTGCTATGGTTGGTTTTTGTTGTTGGTGCTGTAAGAGAAGAGATGGGGGCTGGCTAGAGGGCTCAGTGAGCAAAGCATTTGCCACCAGAGGACTGCAGCTTGCGTTCCATCTTCCGTACGGTAGAAGAGAACTGACCTCTGCAAGTGATCCTTTGACCTTCACAGGTGTGCAGCAGTAGATGCGCACACACACACACACACACACACACACACACTTTTTAAAAAAGGAAATAAAGAGAAGAGAGTGAGTGGAAATCAAAGCCAGTGTGAACCCAGAAGCCATTCCAAGTCCTTGTTTGAGAGCAGAGTCCACCAGGAAGGACAGCAGGGATCAGGAACACCCAAATCTCAACTCTGGAATGCGCCAGCTGATTCTGACTCTTCCTGGCCGTGTGACTACGGAACACCCCTTGGCCTCTCTAGGCTTAAGATGCTAACCATGGCGAATGGCGGTGGGGGACCAAGCATCTTTGCATCATTATAGAGGCGTAACAAGCTGTGTCTACCCAAGTTAAGTCCAAATAGGACAGAGCATTAAAACCCAGGAAGGCCTTGACCACAAGGCTGAGGTGGATGGGGGAAGATGCTCTGGGTCCCAGGGAACCATGGGAGACTGTAGACTTGGGGGAGGACCAAGCATTGCAGAGACTTCTGAGCCCGTCCAGTCCAGGTTCCGCCCATGCCTTCCCCAGGCTTCCCAGAGGAGGCTGAGCCTTTCCCGGAGGAGGCCGAGCCTAGCAGTGCAAACCCCTGAGAGAGACAGCCAGCGACCAGCCCGTCTGACACCTTAACCACATACAAGAAGGGAGGCTTACCTAGTTGCCTCTGGGTGCAGGCTGCAGAGCAGGCAAGGAAGGTATCTTGATTTCTTTCTTGCTTCTGGCTGCTCTGCCTACCTCTGTAGCCTTGGTGGGGCTGAGGGAAATGTTGCTCAACTCAGCTATCATCTTCAGGCACCAAGAATGGCATGGTGACTCCCTCAAGAGTCCCACGAGGAAGGCTCCAAGCACCCTTGCAGCAGTTGAGTGAACATGCAATGCTTGATTTATCTGTCTGCCTCCTCTGCTCCTCCCCCACCTGACACCCCCAGCACAGCTGCCTCCTGGGCCTGAGGCCTGCTGGGTCCGTGTTCCCATCGTGGGTGGACCTGGTGGCTTTGCGGTCTCTGCACCTCATGAGAAACCATTGCTGTTGGTCGGCAAGCAGGCTTGGTGGAATGGAGGAGAGACAGGCGGGGTCCTGGGACATCTGAAGCCAAGAGTTTCTGGGGTGCAGGGGTGGTAGAATGCTTGTCGTGTGCACAAAGCCCTGCCTCAATCTCCAGAGCCCTGTAAACCGTGGGTAGTGGGTCACCTCTGTAGTCTTAACACTTGGGAGGAAGATGCAACAAGATCAGGAGTTCAGGGTCACCCTTGGCTCTGTAGAAAGTCTGAGGCCAGCCTACGCTATCAATTTATTTAAAAATAAACAAATAAAAAGTTTCTCACTCGTGGTTAGTGTCTAGGGCCTCAGGCCCCTCTCTGTCCCTCACATCAAACCTTGCCACAGAACCACAGTTGACCTGTGACCAAAGGTCAAAGGTTTGGGGGGAATTTCTTTCCAAATCCCATCTGCATGGATCTGCTCTCCGGAAACACTGCCTCCCTGAAACCCTCCAGGCACAGCTGCCCTCTGCCACATTGCCACTGTGTATCTTCCAGACCCTTAGACAGTCTCCCGGGTCCCCACTGAAGCTCCCACTCCTGTAGGCTATCTGTTTCCCAGTGTTGTTTCCGGTCCCCAGGCCACACCCCTTCAGCCTTGCAGTCCTCCATTTCTGGGGCGTCCAGCCATATGTTAATGGCTGAGGGGCTGTAAGTGGACATGGTCTGGCTTCCACCCCCAAACTGTCTTCAATCAGTCATCCATACCCTGGCCACTCGCTGACAACGATTCCATCTGTGTCGCCCTCACCTTCTGAGCTCGGCTGTCCACCCCTCAAAGGCTGATGTAGTAGCTCCCCCCTCACCCCAGCTCTGCCCTCCTGTGTACCACAGTCAGTTCCAGGCAGGTGATGAGTGCTGGAGTGCTCAGTTCCCCGGAAGTGAACATCGCAAGCCTCTGGTGCCTGTGGGAGGCCTTCAACCTGGAAGATCCCTCTAGACCCTCACGGCTCTGCCCTAACAAGGTCCACCCTTGTTCCTGGGCTTCTGCCCTTATCCCCAGGATCCACCCTTTAAAGGGTCCTTCTTTATTCCCCCAGGGTCTCAGTCCCTGTTCTACTGCTGTGAAGAGACACCATTGTCAAGGTCACTTTACAAAAGAAAGCATTTCATTGAGAGCTTGCTTACAGCTTCGGAGGGTGAGTCCATGGCCATCACGGCAGAGGATGGGAGCGGACAAGCTGAAAAATATGGAACTGTTGAAGAGCCTGGATAAGGAATGGTTTCTGAGAACCAGTGACGGGGAACAGGTGCCAGGTGGTGGTAGGCCACCAGTAGAGGGGACCACAAGGCCAAGGCCATCCTGTTGAGGCAGTCTAAAGCACTGCATGCCCCATACTGTTAGAATCCAGAGCCAGTTATGCCTGTAAGGGATGGACAGGCCTCTTTGTGAGAAGCAGGATGTTGTAAGAACTGATGCAGACTCTGGTTGACTTCACCTACCCGACAGGGAGGCGAAGGGCCAATTGCTGACATGAGGGTAAGAGGTGACATGAAGATGAGGTGTGACTTCATGTGTGCTTAATGTGCTTAGCGTGGTCGAGGCCCTGGATACGATCCACAGCACCAAAACACAAGAGGCCATGTGCAAATGATTTGGAAGGTGTCTCCAGCAGGAATCTCAGAGTGGAAGGACAGCTGGGACCTGACTTGGGACAACATGACATGTAGAGCCTTTCTCAGGAGACAGTGAGTCAAGGCATTTTGGGAGTTGAGGCTTTTACTTACCTCTCAGACCTCTGAACAGAGGATCTGATATTTTCACACATCCTGGTCATTCCTCATCCAACCCTTCAAGACAGAAGAATCAGTATATCTCCAGACTCACCACAACAGTGCAGGGACAGAGAAGGCAGTGGAGAAATCCCCAATGCACGGAGAGAATCGGCATCAATCATTATTTCTATACCCAGCCAAACTATCCAGGAAGAATGACCAAATCTAACACTCATGCACTGTTTCTAAAGAACATTCTGGAAAACAGAGAGACAGACGAACAGACAGAGACAAAGAAAAAGAAAGACAGAAAAAAGACAGAGAGTCCCCTAGGGTCCACTAGATCCAGGAACACAATTTGTATGCCAGGCTGTCTTGCAAATATGACTGGAGAATCTCAGGTGTAAACCCAGTAGTTTTAGATTGTTTGTTTGTTTTTGTTTTTGTTTTGTTTCTAACAGGGTTTCATTACAGAGCCCTGGCTGGCCTGGGACTCACTATGTAGATCAGGCTGGCCTCAGACTCCTAGAAAGATGCCTGTTTCTGCCTCCCGTGTGCTGGGATTAAAGGCGTGCACCACCACAGCAGACACTGGACCCAGTAGTGAGGGAGACTCTTGTTCTCCAGCAAATGCATCAGTATGTGGCTTCTCTGACAGTGTGGCAGTCAGAAGGGTGGTTGAAGAACATTGATGAAGACACACAGACACAGTGAATTCCTGCCCACAACACATTAGAGGCATTCTGGGATGTCCCGAGGAGGCCCTCAGGCTGGGTGCCTGATCCCTGGGGAAAACAGCGAGAATGGCCTGAGGACAAGCATTCCCAGAGCAATGCTCAGTGTTGGCACTGGGGAAGAAGGGGCACATGCCCACTCCTCGTCCCCAGGAGCAGCTCTGGGCTGTGTTCCATGAAGTCCCCACCTGGCTGAGCTCCAGGCGGCAGAGCCAGCTGCCTTCCTGTGTGGTATCCCTCCCCACTTCCTCCTCCTCCTGCTGCTACCCGAGACAGGGTCGACCTCCCAGACCTACTTCTTACATCTTAACTTCTGAGACTCAAGGTCGGCCTTTAGAGAGACCCAAAGTTAGACAACAGCCCTGCTTCCAAGTGGGGGCACCCAACAAGTCACTCATGGGCCATGGCTTCAGCTGTGTGGTCTAGGTCTGCCCTCTCTGTGCTGGGCTACCCTGAGTGTCAGCCATACCTGCAGCCTGTCTGGCCAGGCTCTCATCCCACAGTGTTGCCTCTTCCTCACAGAGGCTCCAAGCGAATGAGCGTACACAAGGAGGAGGAAGCCGCAGGCCTGGCCGGGAGTGGATCTTCTCAGGTCCTGGAAGGCCGCTGGGATTCCTGGGATGCAAGATCAGTGGCATGCGCCGTGCCCCGCCATTTCCCAACCACATAATGACAGCCCCTCTCCTTTTGCCTGGGTCAGCGAATTTGCCGGCCAGCGCATCCCTGTAAACCAGGCTATTATGACTGAAAGGGGGAAGAGAGGGAGGAGGGAGGAGGGAGGAAGGCTTCTCCTTAGGCTCAGGCCCAGGCCCTCAAATGGAAAGGCAGTTGGGGCCGGGAGCCGGGAATGGAGCTTTCAGAAAAGCTGGAGTGTGTGAAGAGGAGTGGAGTCGGGGTGGGTGTCCTAGCTACCGTGGTTCCCTTACCAACCTGACCGCCTCTCAGCTGTGTGGCAGAAGGTCAGTTTCTTCACATCCTTCTTGGTAAAGTGGGAGAGAGATACATACACACACACACACACACACACACACACACTTGTTAGAACTAGCTGCAGTCACAGCTCTCTGAAGTACCAAGCTCAGGGGTCCTAGGTTTCCCTGGATCTGAACACCCCACTCCTTATCCGGATTCCTTGAGCCCTTTCCCTCGGCCATCAAACAAGTCAGATAATGGCGCTCTGAGTTCTCTGGACTAGAAGGCTGCCTCTGGTTCTGCTGCCCTGAGTCTGGACGTGTGGCAGGCCCCTTATCGGTGGCAGGGTTGTTCTGAGATCTGGGGAGCTGATTTGTGTGGGGACCTTAGGAGCTCCTGGGCTCATGGAAAGCATTGTTCAAGTGCAGGGTCATGCTCTGTGGTTGTTCTTACTTTGGCTTCCCGGGAGGGGCACACCCCAGCCTCAAACCAAAGTTCAGGGAGAGGGCAGGAGCCAAAGCCAAGAGCTTGGGGGACAGGCCCCTCCTGAGGGTAAGCCCATCCCTGCTGTCATCCCTGTGGGTAGAGGTGCCTTCTTTGCCCACTTCAAGCCAGGTGTGGCCCCCTTAAGAGCCATCCCTCAAGAGGTGGCAGAGTTCATTGAGGCTATCCCTCACGAGGTGGCAAAGACCTGGCAGAGATCATTGATGCTTAAAATACATCATTCTACCCAAAGACCCAGAGGAAGACCATGCTACAGGCTAAAGGGGACTGCTGTTTGGGGTTCCTTCCTTCCTTCTAGGGCATTCAAGCTAGAAAAGTGGCTCTGAGCAGATCTTCTAGGCCTTGGAGGAGCACAGGAGGGGATCCTGGCCCACCGGCATCTCAGGGAGGAGGCCTTGAGCCTAGGCTGGCCCCTCTGGCATCCAGATAGGCCTGCAGCAGCCTCTGGAGTCTAGGGGGAGCTTAAGGATTGTCACCACAGGGCTGAGGGGGCTATGGGAAGGAGAAGCCGGGTGAGGAGTCAGTCTTATACCCTCTCACCTGCTCTTTCTCTATAAATATGTACATGCCCACAGCTCTCCCACCATTCCTCAGCAGGGGGCCCGGCCCGATACCCACTGTGTTCCCTTCTGAGAGTGTCTCACCTCCCCAGTCCACCTTACAGAGCCATTCACCTTTCCCCCAGGTACACGAAAGGGACATTGACCTGACAGCTACGTGGGCAGCAGTGAGCTGGGGCCAGAACGCTGCCCTTCTGGCCTGGTCCAGGTTCCTCTGCCTCTCTATGGGGACTTCCAGGAAAGAAGAGGAGTTGAGGAGCCACTAGGGGACACAGCAGGGGTGGAGGCTGAAGACAGGGGTTGAAGCCCTGTCGCTGGGTAGGCACGGAGCTCTCATGCCTCTATAAGCCTTGGTTTACTCCCTGTATGACAGGCGACAGCCTGGCACCGTCAGCCTGTTCTAGAAGCAGCAGGTGAAGGAGTGTTCATGCTGACGGGGCCTGGGGAGGGATGTGGGACTCAGATTTCATTATCCACAGTAGCGAGGGCTACAGAGGACCACTGTGGCTCAGCCTGTGCCATTCCCGGCTGCCTCGCTCTTCAGAGAGCACCGATCCTAACCCCATCGGATCAGAGCATTAGGCTGAGGCCTGTGGCTGAAAGGTCATTGGGGTGAGCGGGGCTGCTGGCGTTCCGAGCTGTCACAGGCGACAACTGGCTTTCCTGGGATGGCTGTGAAGGGGCTCTCGGGGGCAGGAAGGTGGGGGAGGGAAGGGCCCGGCTTTGAGGGGGGCCAACACAGACAGCTTCTCAGAACAACAGGAAAGAGAGGCAAGGGTGGGGAGCGACAACCCAGAACGCAGGTGGTGCTCTCCTTCACCTGCAAGACGGACGACCTCCAGCCTGCCTCTTCACCTTTGACCCTGCCTGGAAAGCAGCAGTGAGGACAAATGACAATAAAGCCACTCAGAGGAGGTCGAGAAGCATTTCCAGAGTCCCTCTCAGAGATCCTTTGAGAAAAATCCCTGGGCATGCAACATACTCAGACCCCCAACTCCTTGTCCCTCAGCCAGGCCTGGCTAGCCTGCTTCCCAGAACGGCTGCACGCTGTAACAGACCTCACCACGCACCTCAGGCACATATCTGCCCTGGATGCCAGCAGCCTCTTAGAGCAAAGCCCTCTGGCCAGATTGATAGTAAGCGTCCCTCGGCACTTTCCTGTCTTGCAGTTGGCTTTCTGGTGGAAACAGAACCTGAAGTCAGGCCCAGGGCTCAGCTCAAATCTGTGGCTGTCCTGCTCCAGCTGCTATGCAAAGGACAGGGGGCCTCTGGTTTCTCTGATTCCTCTTTTTCGGCCTGAAAGTGAGGCCAGATGCTGCAGGTTGGAGGGATGGGGAACAGCCGAGTGTAGGGAGGGGCTGTCGTTGAGAACCGCTGCCTGAGTGACAGGATTCCCAAGTTGCCATAGCCCACGGTCAAGGTCTCGGTCCCAGCTCTGCTCGTGGTTAAGGATAGATTTAATTACCCAGCTGCTGAGAAGCACCTGGGCTTTCATGTCACTCTGTTGGGGGGTGGAGGGAAGGCAAGTGTATCCAAACTCAGGGATGCCCACCCATGGTGACAGAGCATCTGTAAGGTGCGAGTACCCACCCACCTGGTCCTCGGGCCAAGCTTTCTGCCTTTGTTCTTGGCTGTAAGAGACATCTCCAGAGTAACTAAGTTGTGTGCCCTCTCATGGTGTGCGTGTGTGCGTGTGCGTGTGCGTGTGCGTGTGCATGTGTGTGTGTGTGTGTGTGTGTGTGTGTGCGTGTGCGTGCGCGTGTCCCTGTATCTCTCCAGCCAGCCCTGCTCCACCACAGTACCGCTTCTAAGGATCCTGCATACATCTCCCTGGAACCCGCAGCGTCATCCTTCCTGGCTCCTCTCTGGTTTCTCCTGCTTCTGCTTGGCTCTCCTGTTGATGGAGGAGAAAGCTCTTTCTATGCTCACCTCCCAGTCACCTCTTTCCCTGGACTGGACTCTAATGGGATGCTATGAGCTCTGGTGGTCTGGTACCTAACACTAGACCCTGAATGTAGGAAAATGAGGTGGAGGCGAGCTGCTAAGAAAAACAAATGAAGCTGGCCCTGGTGGCACAGGCCTGGAATCCCAGCTACTCAGGAGCCTGAAGCAGGCGAATTGTAAGTCTGAGACCAGCCTGAATCACCAGGTAACACTTTTGTCTCAAAAACAAAGCCAGGCAGTGTAAACCAAGACAAAAATAAATTCATAAACTGATGAAGATAAGGCCTCTAAGGTACTATTTTATAATTGCCTTTTACATATTTGCAGATAAAATGTTTTATGATTCCCTTTATTTTTACTGTTGAACTGACCTAATCATTTTTAGTGCATTGTAAGAGGAAAAACAGGCTGCACCACGCATGCATGCCAAGAGAATAACTGTGAGAGACGGCTTAGTCAGCAACGTTTGCTTCGAGAAACCGAAGACCTGAATTCAATTCCTAGAATCCATGTTAACGAAATGAGAAAATAAAAACCTGAGTGCGGTGACACACCGCCGTCCTGGTGTTGGGGTGGGGGTGGGGGGCACGTCCGAGGATCCACTAGGCAGCCGGTCTAAACTACCTGATGAGCTTCAGGCCCCGAGGAAGCGCGCCTGCGGCTAACCTCTGTCCTCCACATGCACGTGAGCACACAAATACATACATGCCCACACACTTACACGCAGACCTACATATGTACAAATACACAAAATGGGAGGGAGGGAGGCAGGAAGGAGGGGTGGAGGGAGGGAGGGGTGTTGGGAGGGAGGGAGGGAAAGAAGGAAGAAAGGAAGGGAAGGAGGGAAGGGGGAGAGAGGGATAGAAGGAGGGAGGAGAAAAGAAAGGAAGAAGAAAAAAGGAAGGAAGGAAGAAGGGAAGGAAGGAAGGAGAAAGGGAATCGGGAGCTGAGTGTCAACAATAAAGCACTGTCTTCATGGCTATTTTCTCATTGACTCCTCTTATTATCTGGAGACAAGTACAACAATTGATCCCATAACCCAGTAAAACAGCTTCAGAAGAGTGAGGCCTGTACAACCTCATAGCAACTCAGAACCAGGCTTCAGGCATTCTAGTCTCTGCCTTTTCCCCGATGCCCCAGGCAGCCTGCGTGTGGAAAGTATAAGTCTCTCAGTGCTAGAGCAGGCTGAGGACCCTGCCTGGCATTCAGAAACTTCTGCCTTGCCTGAGAACACCAGCTCAGGACCCGAGGTTAGGCTGTGCCCCCCAAACTCTTCACATAAGCTTCTTGGGCTCCCTCCAGGCCTAGACTCAGTTTCCAGAAAGGGGGAGCCCCTCAGCATTGAGCAAGCGGCAAGAGCTTAGGGGGGCACTCGTAGGTGTGGAAAAACTGGTGAGGCGGGGTGAGAAGTCAGAAAGCGGAGGGGGTGGTGTTGGCAGAGTGGAAACAGCGTCTTGCTGGCCTGGATGAGTCTGCCTACCTGGGGTGGCACTCAGTTTCCATTTCTAAAAGAGGGGGTCTTCCCACTGCATTGTTTTCTGCCATGTTTCACATTGCAGGCTCCAAACTGCTCCCCAAGTCCCCCAGATAGGTGCCACCTCTACCACTGACCCCCCCGTACCCCGGGCCAGGCCAGCTGATTCCCTCACAGTGCTGTGGGAGGAAAGCAGCCTTCTCCCTACACAGCTCTGCTAGTTCCCAGCCTGGTTTACTCATAACAGAGTCCTGTTGCGTCACGGAGACTCCACCAAGGAAACCAGTGCGTGGCAGACTCACCCAGCAAGGCTCCTCCGACCACGGTGTCATCCCCACGTTAACAGGGACGCAAACGTCGGCCCAGGGAAGGGAAGTGGAAGGCCCCAGTGTCTAGCAGTTTCAGGACACAAAGTTGTCTCCAGAGCCCTTCAGCTGTCGCCCACCAGCCGGAACTCAAATTCCCTCCAACCTCGGCAGCACTGAGCTCCTCTGTGGGATGGAACCACAAGCCAGAGGTTCAGGCACACTTAGGGGCTGCTTTCTGAAGGAAGAGCTGGTGTAGCTGAAGGGCAGAAGGGTCTGCAGCCCTCCTCCCTAAATGGTAGACCTGAGTTAAGGCTGAAACTGGGGCTTGGGCCCTGGGCCCTGAGCCGGACTCTCTGGGTGAGGGATGGGGTGGTGCCCAGGCTGCCGAGAGCCTGTCTGAAGTCTGGAGATAGCTTAGAGGACAGTGAAGGTGATTGTGGTGTCATGCCAGGGGGCCTGGGCAGGAGGAAGTTCCAACCCCCTTCTAGAAGGCTGTGAGATCGTGGACAGTCTTCGTGGCCCTGGGCCTCTGTGGTGTGGCCTGGGAATTGGGAGAAAAAAGGTTTTGAGGCATAGGAAAAGCACCTTCCGTTTGCCCCTCACCTGACAGGTTTCTGAGGGGATGGAAGTCCAGAGTGGGGCCTCTTTCCTGTCTTTTGAGCTTTTCTGAGCTTTGGCACAGGAAAGGTTAAAAAGGGCACGACAAAGGCCCCAACCAAAAGGCCCTTCCTTAAGAAGCTCAGACTCTCTGGCTGTAACACCGCAAGGGCGTCCAAAGGCCGTGGACCAGTGAGCTCAGGCCTCAGGCTCCAGCAGAGAGAAGGGGCGGTCCCGGCACAGCCATGCCCCGGCTTTCCCAAGCGAGGCCTTTCTTGGTGGGCAGGCTGCAGCAGCCGCTTCATGTGTTTCCCATTTGTACATAAATCCCAACTCCCATAAACCCCCCTGATGTGCCACCCAGCCACATATGTGCGGTGTGGTGACGGCCATGGCAGGGTGTCAGCCGCAGCCCAGGGCAGTGACAGCCACGGCGAGGGGTCCTTCGCCCTCTGGGGGAACCAAGCTCTGGCTCTTGGGGAAGAGTCAGCCAGGCCAGTGCTGCCCTCCGTTAGGAAAGGGTCTCCTGGGCCACTGCAAACCACAGCCTGCAGCCCGCTCGGTGGCTCCCAGTTCTGTTTCCTGGACTGTACGATGAGGCCAGGCCCACAGACATAAACCCTACTTTTTCTCTCTCTTTTTATTCTTTTCCTCTCAGCCTCCAAAGAAGGGGAGGAGGGTAGCCACAAGATCTTCTAAGGGGCCCGTGACATCACAGGCCAGGTGACAGCGACCTAGCCAATGGGCCTAGGCCGCGAGCTGGCTTCTTGCATCCTGTGATGTGAGCTTGGGTTGACACTGGGAAGGCCTGGTCCCTCGACCACAGAACCACAAGGCCAGGCCCTCGCCGCCTCCAGGGCCCTGCGAGGAGCTGGTTGGCTCCCGGCGTCCCCACCCCCTGGCCACCCTGGCCCCCACCACAGCCTGGGCTCCGTGGAGGGTGAGCCTCGTTCATTCATTCATTCATTCCGGCTGCCGAGTCCAGACTCAGAGCTGCAGCCCCAGGCTTCTCCGCCCTGGCTGCCCAGAGCCCCTTCCCACCATTTAATGATACTCTGCCCATAGTGCTGTTGAAAATTTGTGGCTAGACATTCCTGTGGGACCGGGAAGCCAAATTCTTGGGTACAAACCGAAACTTTCTTTCCTTGGAGATTTTCTTCTCTCTCGCCCACAGATACTCTCGCGTTTTTTCCTTTTTTTTTTTCTTCTCTCTCTCTTTCTTTTTTCTATTTTCTTTTTCGTAGCAGCAGGGGGAGAAAAAAAGAAAAAAAAAAAAGCCCGAAAAAGGAACACCTCCCCCTTTTTTATTTTCAAAAGCTGCTTGAAAAAAAATATATAACAAAACAGCAGCCAACCAAGTGGATCCGAACCCAACCCCCTGAGGCCGAGTCCTTGCCTCTGTCAGTGTGGGGTATGGCCTCCAACAGCATCTTCGACTCCTTTCCCAACTATACACCGACCTTCATCCGAGGTGAGTACCGACAGTGGGGCTCTGCTTGGCTGTCCCCAGTGGGGACCCTCCGACCCACTACTCTGGCCGCCTCAACGGCCAGCCTCTGAGAAGCTAAGTGGGGTGAAGGGACGGTGGCCTCCATGGTCTCCCGGCATGAGCATTGCTGAGGGCTTCGATTCTCGGCTGGTGAGGTGTGTGTTGGTGGCGATTGCTGGCTATAGATCTCAAAGGCTAGATCTCAGAGGATCCTGGGATGGGGAGAACAAGGAAAGACTGTGGCCCTCTGCTTCCTGCCTTTCCTACAGGGCACCGGGGCCTGTCTGCCCAGATTAGGGCTCAGACGGACAGAGGTCAGACGTGTCCAGGAGGCCCATGGAGGCCAGCAGGGCCAGGGCTGTGCCAGGGCCCACAGGTCTCGAGGATCACCCTGGGCATTCTCTGTGCACTCCTAGGACAATGGGGACAGAGGGAGGAGAAAGGAACCGCCTCTGTGAGAATCTGCTCAACACTGGCGGATACTATTGGAGACCCTGTCCCTGGAAGGTCTGAGTTCTTGGCCACAGAAGAAGATGTTTTGGGGTGGCTTTTGTCTCTCTTCATGGCCCAAGAGGACCCAGAACTCTGGAGTGTGTCTCTCAGTAAGGATGGGGCCGGGATGTCTGGTGGGGAGCCTCAGATTTAGGCTGAACCCCAGGGAGACCTAGTCTGCCCCTGGTCTTTGGGGACCCTGGCTTCTCATACCATGGCTACTTTCCTGCTCCTTGGCAGGAGCCCACGGGGCAGTGGCCCCTGAGATCAGGTCCTCAAGCCTTAGCCCTACAGCTGTGCCAACCTTGACGAGTGACCTGACGAGGGCCACTCACCCCCTCCGCTCCTGATGCGTTCCCTCTAGCTGTGTTGTTCTGCCGTCTGAGCTGTACCAGGGCCGTTGCGTTGAGCTGTTGCTTTGACTTACTTCTCTAGCAAGTGTTCTAGAATTAGAGGATGAGGAGACAGCGCCTCTTTTGAGTTGAGGTGGCCAGATGCGACATAGAGGTCTGCTGGCCTTGCTGTGGCCAGCCGTGACCATAGTCAGTGGTCAACACTTGGCTCTAGGGGGTCTAGGACATCTGGGGGTCCGTGTGGCAAGGACTTGTGTAAGAATAAGGTGTATCGCTTTCCTGATGGCCTGGGGTTGTAGGCTTAGATAGTGATTGAGCCATGGGAGAAGGGGCACCCCTTCCCCCCAAACCTGGCTAAGGCCGGGGCTGAATGGTGGCCCCGGGTCCTGTTCCTTCCAGCCTCTGCTGTTATACTAGGTACGCACCCTTTGTAGCCTTCAGAATTAATGAAAGGCAATTACTCGGCAGGAAAATAAGTTTGTAAATACCATTTGCCCTCCCTGAGCAAGATGGGCAAGAAGTTGAGCTTAAGACAAAGGAACGTTGGAAGTCAGGGCTAGTGCCGGCTGCCTTAGCTGGGGTTCCTGAAACAATGCCCCAGAGACGGCAGCTAGCGGCAAGGGGACAAAGAGAGGGCCATAGCAGCTCTGGCCCAGGAGGAAAGAGGTCGCTGGGCAGAGTGGCTGGCTCCCGGTCAGCAGAGTGGAAGTCAGTGGGCAGCCTGGAGCTCCCAGGAAGACACCCTGCCCTTGTCTCATCTCTCCTTTGAGCCTGCCTGCTCAGGCTCAGATCTCTAGTTCAGAGCCCCCACAGCTCCTGCCTCAGGATCCCCTTGTAGTCACACATCATCTTGGACCCGCAGAAAAGCCGTGACCTCTCAGATCGCACTATGAAAGGCGAAACAAATTCAAGAGGATTTTGGAGGGCACCGGGGCTAGGGAAATGGTTTCCAGTATATTAAGGCCCATTGTGAATTGTGACCTCCGGCCTCCCTGGAGACACTTGAGTGACAGCAGCTCCCCCTGTGGATCCAAAGTCCAGCATGGGGTGATGAGTGCCGACGATCGGTAGTGGAGGGTCATCTCCCACAATCCGCCCGAGACCAAACAATCTGTGGTTTCCGTTAGTGACACCATCACAGTGGGGAAAGATGTGAAATTTTGTTTCAAGGTTGCTCACAGGAGGGAAAAGTGTCATTATTTCCAGCCAGGGTCGTGGGGACCCCCTGGACTTCTGCTCGGGTCAAGAACTGCAGCACCGTGGTCCCACATTCTGGCTCTCAGGAGCCACCACGTGTGGGAGTTTTGCAGAAGGGAGCCCAGCCTCAGCCTCCCAGCCTCCTGTAGCCTCCTGAATGCCAACCCTGCTCACTGAGCGCCTGAAGATGCCGTGTTCCAGATTCCAGACCGTGGGATCAGGCTGTGTTGTCTTTGGGGTGGGAAATCCACTCAAGCTGACCTGGCAGAAAGCCCAGTCCCCTGCCTGCCCCCGGTACCCGTGTGCCGTGTGACTCCAACCTGGGCACTCTCTGAGTGCCATTCTTTCACTGATAAAAGAGGACGGTGTGAGTTAGAGTTGGGGCTCCTCAGGCTGACTTCAACCCCTGCGTGTCCCTATAGCCCCCCAGGGAGGGTCCCCTGTACTGTCCTGAAGCCCTGCCGACTCAGAATCCCTACAGACCAGAAGAGAATAGCTTCATCTATGTTTTCCCTGGCATCTGTGTTCCCTGCCCTGTCTCATCAGTGCTCCGCTGACATCTGGGACCTCTGGAAGCAACAGGGGACAGACAGTTGGGCCTCCTGACGGTCAGGGCTTGTGTGGAATCTTCCAGTAGCTAGCCAGGCCACCGTTACATGCTCTTTCAGTTCTGCCTGTCAACCAGGTCCTTCACTGGGTCTGAGATGCTTCCTGCTTTTCCTCGGAGGAAAGGGGTTAGGGAAAAGAGCCCCACCCTGCAGCAGAGGCCAAGGAAAGGATGGAGGATCCAAGAGGGCATCTTTAGCTCTGTTGGGGGCTGGCAGCATCACCCGAAGTCTGCCTGAGACCATTTTTGGCACAAAGGTACCTCCATGCGGCAGGTCTGCCTCGCAGCACCCAACATTACTCATTCACAGTCTCCCTCCCAAACACACCGACGGCAAGAGGCCTCTCGGGGGTTGGCGGGTTCTGAGGAAGCGGACTGCCCTACCAGCATGCAGATTTAGGGGCACCCTGCACAAACATAGCTTCGCCTTGCTAACTCAGCCATTCCACAAAATCTTGCCAAGCTCGGGCTCTGGAGGTGGACTTCCTAGTTCAAGCCTATGTGCTGCCCGTCCTAGTTAATACATGAAGGTCCCTCCACCACCCTGTGCCTCTGTTTCCCCTTCTGCAGGAGAGAGTGGCATCAGCACTCTCTTGGGACTATGGACCAAACCAGATGAGCAAGAGGACCCAGCTCAGAGCAACTGCTCTACCCAGGCCACGGCCTGGCTTCCTGCCAGGAGCTGGTTCCAGAGGGCAGGGTGAGGGTCTCCAGCCTGGGAGCAGATGGCGGCAGAGGGAGGGATGGGCAGAAGCAAGGTAGGCAGGGTGAGATATGTGGTGAAGGTGGGGAAGGTGGGGATGACAGTGTCGTGGCTCAAAGGGTAAGGAGGTGACGGAGGGAAAGAGAGCAGGCCGACTTCCAGACTCCTCAAGATCACGAGGGCAGGAGCAGCCTGGGTGGTCCCGGGACAGCCGTGATCGGCCTGCTTGGCCTCTATTTTCTTAGCAGAGACTGGGGTCTGCGGTCAGCTCAGACCTTACTCCCTAGACTGGACTGGAAGGCAGGGGCATTCCTGTGTGGTGGCAGGGCCTGACAGCATGGCTCTGGGCACATCTAGCCTAAGCTGCCTGAGTGGATGGCACTGGATAGGGAGAGGGCAGGAGAGAGGGCTATGCCCTTTCCTAAGCTTTAGCCTGTGGCTAGCAAAGGGGAGGTTTGGGGGGATTTAGCACCGAGTATCGCAAAGTCCAAGGAAGCCTCCTGATGGTTGGTCACCCTGAGCATATGACCCGGTGGCCTCCTCCTCCACTGACCCTGGCGGGACATGAGTGACCGCCAGCCTTTCCCCACCCACCAGGGACGGCGCCGAGTCTAGCAGGTCTCTTTGATGGCGGCTCCCGAGGCCACCCTGCAAACACCATCAAACCACCCTGTCTGTCCCGCCCTACCCCACCCCCCAGGCTGGAAAGGAGTTCCTAGGAGCCCCCCACTGCCCACAGGCTCTGGGTGTGTGAGAGCCGGCCCCACACAGTGGGACTGTGTGTCCAGGTCTTATCCGCACCCACTACGGCCAACCGGCGGCCCCTGGCGGCCCTGTAGGTCAGATAGTGGGCCCATTGACGGCAGGGCCTTGAGGTGGCCACATCAAAGTTGAGGCTTGCTCCGTTACCTGAGGAGGAGGGGCCTCAAAACTTGACCTTCCAGAAGACTCTGTGAGGCAAGAAGACAGTAAGGACTGCAAAGAAAGTTGAGTGTCTGGCAGACCTGGCCTTCTGAGGGGGATGGGGAGACAGCACTGAACTCGGGGCTCAGTACAGCTTCCGGGGCACTGGCCCTTAATCCCAGCTCGTAGAAGCCAGCCATCTGCAGGCTCTTAAAATTTGTAAAAACTTGAAAGTTTCTTATATTAATTACTATTTTAAATTGACACGTGTGCGTATTATATTTGGAGCATCTTCCTCCTGGTCCCCCTACCTGCTCTCTGCCTGCCCCTGCCCCTCCATTTGGTCCCCTTTGCCCCTCGGCAGTTTCGCTTCTACTTTCTTGTCATATATGCATACGTGATTTGGGGTATCTATATAAGATCCAGGGTCCACAAACGAGAGAACATATGCTGCTTATCTTTCTGAAGCCGACTTAATTTGTTCACTGTGATTATCTGTGGCTGCTCCATTTTCCTGCGCGTCTCATGACTTTATTCTTCTCTGTGAATGAAAAAGCTTATATACGTTTATATATATGTGCGCGTGAATGAAAAAAATACATATATATCATGTATACACACACACACACACACACACACAAACACAGAGACTTTTCTTTGTTCTCTATCGTTGGGCTGGGATTCCTTTGAATGACTGTCCCGGCATAGCATAACTGCGCCATGTGGAAATTCTATTTGTTGGGTTGTTTCTTTATTCGTTGTTTAAGACTGGGTCTCATTAGGCAGCCAGGGCTCACCTGGAACTTGCTATGTAGACAAGGCTGGCCTCAAACGGAAGATAGCTGCCTGCTGCTGCCTCCAAAATCCCGGGAGTAAAGGTGTGAACCACCACACCCAGCCATTTTTGGTTTCTAGAGAAACCTCTAACTGACTTGCACTGGGGCAGGATCGGCTTCCACCCCCAGCAGCGGCGTGGAAGGGCTCCCTTTTCCTCGCCAGCATTTGCTTGTTTTCTTGGTGGCCGCCGTTCTGACTGGGGTGAGATGGATTCACCCGAGGCATGTGTGGCTTTGATTCTCTCGTGCTCGGGAAGCCAGCTTTTCCATCATCTATTGTCTATTTGTATTTTATCTTTGGAGACTTATCTGTCTATTTCATTAGCCCTTTTGTCAATTGGGTCATTTGAGTTGTTGGTGGGATTTTGTTGTTGTTGTTGTTGTTTAGTTGTTTGTATGTAGAAGTGTCAGGTACCTAGCAAGCAAAGAATGTCTACCGTTCTGTAAGCTGCTGCTTCAACTGATCTCTCGCTTTGCTGCATGGAGCTTTTCATTCCATGAGGTCCTGTTTGCCAGTTGCTGGCCTTACTTTCCTGACAAGAATCCTACTCGAAAAGGCCTCTGTACTGTGTCTGGAAGTGTCTCCCTTACCTTTCCTCCTCACAGAGTCAGCATCTCAGGCCTTACTTTGAGATCTTTGGCTCCAGGCTGGAGAGAGGGCTCAGAGGTTAAGAGCACTGGCTGCTCTTCCAGAGGGCACAGGTTTGATTCCCACACTCACACGGCCACTCACAACCATCTAAAACTCCAGTTCCAGGGTGTCAAACGCCCCCTTCTGACATCCACAGGCACTGCACCCGTGTGGCTCACATACGTACATACAGGCCAACACTCATACTCATAAAATGAAAATAAATGTCTTCGACCCATTTGGAGTGCTTTCCGTGAAGGGTGGGAGGTAAGTGCCTTCCTCTGCTCTCTGCCCTGGGGGGACCCAGCCTTCCTAGCATGGTTCCTGGAATGTGCTGTCTCTGTTACAATGTGCATTTGGGGCACCTTTGTCAAAAGTCATGTGGCTGCAGCCTCATGGGTTACATAAGGTCCTCTCTCCTAAACAGCAGATCTTTGCGTTCGGCTTTGTGCCATGTGCAGACCTGTAGCCACCACTGGGTGACGAGTCACAGAGTGTGCATGCGTGTGTATGGATGTGAGTGTGTGTGCGTGTGTGTGCACACGCTCATGAGTGCAAGCTTGTGCACTGGTGCCTTCGTGCGTTAGTGGATGAGTGTGTGTGTGTGTGTGTGTGTGTGTGTGTGTGTGTGTGTGTGTGTGCGCGCGCGCGTGCCTGGGATTACACCTAGAGCCCTGGGCATTCTTGGAAAGTGTGTCACTGCTGAGTTACATTCCTTCTCTTCACCCGCTCTGCCAGGAGCGCCTCCAAGACCATCCGCAACAGACCAGGAGCTTTGAGCTCTACGCCCCAGTCCCAGAGGCTTCCTGAGTCGTTTCCAGAGAAGGGAGGGAGGACAAACAGGGAAAGGCGGGAAGAAAAGGCTTCAGTCGTACCTGGGCCCATCCCAGGCCTTGAAACAGCAGCTCCTGGGGGAGGGCCCTGGGCACGACTCCTGCCGGAGTGGAGGGAGCAGGGCATGGATTTGGTCTTGCAGGCAGAAGTCAGGCCCAGAACTGGGAACGGCGCACCAGCCAGTAACACCCCTCCTTATCTCTCAGCCGTCAAAGCCGAGCTCCATGGAAAGGCATGGTTTGGGGAGAGGTCCAGCCCAGCTCCTTCAGAGCCAGGGTTTCCTTTAGTCTTGTTCTTGACACCCAGCGAGTCACCATCACCTGGGGCTCCGGTGACTTGAAGCTCTCACCTGAAGCTCCGGTGACTTGAAGCTCCTACCCAGCAGCATGTTAACCTGCTGGCTTCTTTGAACCTCAGTTTCACCCGTTGTATAAAGGGGTCTGGGTCTGGGGCTCAATTGGTAGAGTGCTCTTAGCGTGCATGGGGCCTGAGTCCGGTTCCCAGCAGACTGCGTCAAGCCAAGACCTGTAATTCTTAGTCCCCTGGGAGATGAAGGCAGAAGGATCAGGAGTTCAAGGTCACCCTTCCCCCTACACAGCCAATTCAAAGTCAGCCTAGGACACTTAAAAAATGAGAGAGAGACAGAGAGAGATAGGGAGAGAGGAAGAGGGGAGGAGAAAGAGAGGGAGGGAAGGGGGAGGCAGAACGAGGCTAACAGGAATTTCAAAGAGGAAATATAGCCCCCAAAAGCCCTGTGCCCGGCACAGGCTGAGTGTGTGTGCCACCCAGGTTGGCCTCCTGACCGAAGCCTTCAGCTCGCTCTCAATACCTGCCAAAAGCTGCTCCGATGGCCTGTACGTAAGATGAGGTTAACACAGGGCCCAACACGACCAAGCCCTACCCCAGTGCCAGAAAGTATTACAGATCCATATTCTTTCTTTCCAGTAAATAAAAGAGAAAAAAAAAAAAAAAGCATTACCGTGATCTGATAGAAGGTAGGAGCCCTGCCTCCCTCCTCAAGGCCACCCCCTCTCAGGATCCTCTTTTCCCAGGAACTGGGGTGCCTCTTGTCGTCAGCCCTCACTCTCGAAGCCTCCAAAGAGAGTTTCAGGGAATGGGCGTGGGCTCCCAGGTGACGTTCAGTGTCCCTTGTTAGAGAGTCGGGTGTGTGCGGTGGGGACCCCTGAGGGATGGTGACTAAGGGAGGCATGAGCGAGCACTGCTGTTCTGTGCAGGTTTCTGTGCCCCCCTCCCTCACTTCCCCTCGGCTGGCTGTTTTTTTTCTCTGAACGCCAAGCCAGAACTCTCCCAGCCTATGGGCGCTGGCGCTGCGGAGGTTTAGGTTCCTCTTTGGGGTTTTCTTTTAAGTCTGGGAAAGGCGTTTTTGGCACAAGGCTCAGACTTACATGTGGGCAGAGAGGGCAGATGCGTACAAAGTTACAGTTTGCGAGGTTGCCACGGTCAGCATGGCCAACCCGAACACCTTTGTGGGGGAGGGGCGGGGAGTCCATGGGAGCCTCGACCCCGGCCAGGGTGCCACTGCCATTGGACTGTAGTTGGTGTGAGTTCCTTCTGCCTCCCACCTGCACATCTGTGGGTCTCTGGCCTCTGGGAGGACGGGAGGGGCTTATGATGGAGAGAGCAGGTGTTAGGGACCCGTGGATGACCCCGAGGGGGAAGGAGGTGAAGGGAAGGGGCAGAGGAGAGGAGAGCTTCCTTAGTGTCACACCCGGGCCCCAAACCCAGTCCTGGGGTGCTGGCAGATCCCCAAGAGCTGCCCCTCAGAGGACCTCATCCAGGTCCCCCTCAGGTGCTGGTCCTGTTCACCCAGCCCTGGGGCCCACAGGAACCTGCTCAGTACCTCGGTACCATTGGGCCAGATCCAGGGTGTCTTAGGAAGAATTACAGGTCCTGGACAAGTTGGGGGCAGAATTGGTGGAGCCCGTGGGGAAACCCTGACAGATCCCTGGCCCTGTTCCCTGTGTGAAACCAAGTCCCTTCCACAGAGGGAAGGAAGCCACACAAGGCCACCTTCAGGCAAAGAGTAAAGGAAACACAACGCCGACTGCAGCTCAGGCCGCCGGGAGTGAGTGGAGCCAGAGGGCCCCAGAGGTTTTACGGGAAATTCTTTCAGTGGTCGCCCTTTTCTGACCCATCAACATGGAGCCTGTGTTACTTATAGGTGTAGGAAGAAAGGACTGTTCTGTCTTTTCAAAGGAGGAAAGGGGAAGAGGCGCTTTGGCCTCCTGGGAGCAGAGGCTGAAGGACACCCTCCCTCTATGCCTCTCATATCTCCATGTCTGTCTTTACCGCCTTGGCTCTGGCCTGGTGGGTAGCAGACGCAGGATCTCCCCTGGTCTAGGTGGAGCCTTGCATACAGCAGGTGCTCAAACCATGCTTGTATCTGAGGCATAGGCCCTGAATCTCCCTAGGAGACGCAGGAGTGAACAGGGCAGGTGGCTGTACTTGTCTTCCCAGAGCTGATAGCCAGCACCCCGCCCCCACAGTCTATAGACAGGAGACTCGAGTAGAGGCAGTTCTGGCCCGAACCCCTTAGTTAAGAAGTTCTGGGACCCTGAGACTTCACCAGAATCCCACGTGAGCCGCCTACGCCCCGACTCAGCCTCTGGGGACCTCTGCAGGTGTCCATGAGCACACTGGGTCCACCTCACAGTGGACTGGGCATCAAGAGTTCCTTCACAGAGATGAAAATGCACCCAGACTTGGGGAGTTGGTAGGGCCTCCTCCCAGCAAAGCGGAAGAAGAGGGGAGTAGGGGAAACAGGAGCTTCATCTGTCAGCAACTTCCTGTGGGTTAGGGTTCTATCACAGCCAGGTCTCTCCCACTTCTCCTCTGTGATCCATGCAGCGAACTGTAATTAGGTTATGTATTATATACCATATACCTTGCATTATATAGCTTACAATATCTATTATAGATTACATATTATAGATTATTTATTATACGTTAATTATATATTATTGTGAAGTTCGCTATTTTACAGTTGGCAAAACTGAGGCTCAGCAAGAGGTCGGCGCCTAGGGAATGTCAAGGCCTGTGTGACATGAAGGCCGCCTCCTATCGGGAGCATTCCTCACGGCCCAGAGCTCTCCCTGACCATTCCCAGCCCTGTTGAGAGGCTTCCAGAATGCTCCTGAGGCAGGGGGAGCCTGACCCGGATCCCCAGTGGCCATGTCTGGGGGACAGAGAGTGCTGGCGGCAATGGAGAGTGATTGGGCGAAAGGATCACGCAGAGGCCCTGGAGATGGGGGCCTGTGCGTCCTGCGAAGAGGGCACGAGAGAGGAGCGAGGAAGGCGATAGGCGAGGATGAGAGTTAGGCATGACTTCGAGGCAGGCGGAGTCTGGGTAGAGCGAGGCCAGGCGGTGACGGCTGCCCTACAACCCGAGACGCAAAGGCAACTCCTTGAAATAGGTCAGTACCGATGCACACGGCGAAGACGGGTTCCATGCGTGCCTGAGTGTGGCCAGACCACAGGCCTCCCGAGCCACCCGAAGCCCTATTTTTAATCCCTTTCTGAACACACAGCCGTAGAGCCGGAGCACATTGCTTCTCAGACACCTAGATTATGCCAGGCACGGTGAGTCTGTGGTCCTGTCCAGGACAAGGGCAGAGATTCAGATCAATGAGACCTAGCGGAGGGACATCCCAGGGACCTGGGCGGGTAGCGATAGTTTCAGGACACCGTGCAAAATGAAGATGCAGGACTTGTGTTCAGAACTCGTTGAGGATTTCAGGATAGAGATGGCTACAGAAGTGTGAGGATCTGAGTTCGGATCCCCAGAACCCACATAAAGCCGGGCACCCTTGTGTGCATCTGTAAGGCCGGAGAGAGATGGGAGGTGGGGGGGAGGAGTGGATTTTCAGGACAGCCACTCATGGTAGCACAGTCCTCTAACTCCACACTCTGGAAGCAGAGACAGGAAGATCAAGATTTCAAAGCTAGCCTGAACTACATAAGACCCTATCTCAAAACAAACAAACAAACCAACAACAAAAAACAGGACTGGAGAGATGGCTCAGTGGTTAAGACTGTATACTGCACCTTCCAGAGGACCTGAGTTCAAGTCACACCACCCAGATCAGGTAGCTCACACCTTCCTGGACCTGCAGCTCCAAGCAACCCAGCCCCTCTGGTCCCTGCGGACACCTGCACTCACACGCACAGACCCGCACGCTGACACACACGTACGCATCACTTTAAAGCAATTTTTAAATAAACAGCAAATAACAACATTTCCAAAGAGACACCATCAGAACAGGAAGCTGGGGCCGGAGCCCTTCTCTTCAAGGGACTGTGGGCCTGAAAAACCTGGCCGTCCATTTCCCTGCCGCTGCCACGGTCCTATGGCCATCACTGCGCACTAATGAACAAACGGGGCTGGAAGAGCACTCAGTGGGTAAACCGCCTGTCTCGAGAGCGTGAGAACCTAAGCTGGATCCCCAGACCCCAGAGGAAGGCTGGATGGGACAGCGCACGCCTCTAATCCCAGTGCTGGCGAGGATGAGACAGGGGGATTCCTGGGACGGTTAATCCACCCGGCCAGTTCCTGAGTCCCTGGGAGACCCTGTCTGGGAAACTAAGGTGCTCTGTGGCCGTATCGCCCCGGATACACCTGATTCCGGAAGCTAAGCAAGGCCGGGCCTGGTTAGTGCTTGGATGGGAGAAACAAAGGCGGAGAGTAATTAAAGACACAGGTTGTCTTCAGGCCTCAATACACACACACACACAAACACACACACAAACACACACACAAACACACACACACATGCACACACACACACAAATGTGGGCATGCGCACGAAGCCTGTTGGCACCAAAGCTCTCAGAGCCAATGAGAGCACCCCTGAAAACCCCTGGGCCCCATAGCACTTCAGGTCACAAAACCCCTCCAGGATCCATGGAATTTAAACGCGGGGTGACGAAAGCGTCACCATTTGATGGGTTTCCTTCCAGGGTGCTCCATGGGGAGGTTCCCCACTGCATGTGAGGCCCCGTGGAGAGTACCCCAGAACCTTAGGATGGCTGTTAGCAGTCTCTGTGTCTATACACTGAGAAGAACCCTGTTCCAGGGGACTCATCGTGATGGCGGAAACGTGCTGTGTCTGGTCACAGTGACCAGTGTCCACACAAGCACTGAACACTCCACACATGGCCTGGTACAATGAAGGCTCTGGGTGTTCAACCTTAAATTCATTCATTCGTTTGTTCGTTCATTTGTTGTTGCCATAGTGAGGACTGAACCCAGGGCCTCGTACATGCTGGGCGGGCATGCTCCCACTGAGCTACAGCCTCAGCCTCAGCCTCCTTGTTGCTTTTGTGGTAAGACAGGGTCTGATTCAGTCGCCAAGGCTGGCCTTGTGACTTCAGTCCGCATGTATAGCCTAGGCTAGCCTTGTGAACCCCTCTGCATATAGCCCAGGCTGGCCTTGAATTTGTGATCCTTCTGCCTCAGCCCCCCAAATACCTGGGATGGCTGTGTTCACCAGGCCGGACTGTTAACTTCCTTTTAAAGGTTTGTTTTTATTAGTTATAATTACGTATAGGTGTGTGTCTTTTCGGGTGTGCACGTGGGTGTGGGTCTTGGACTGTGTGCACAGGTGTGTGAATGGGTGTGTGTGTGTGTGTGTGTGTGTGTGTGTGTGTGTGTGTGTGGACAATGGGGCTGGTGATGAAAAAGAACAGTGGGGCTGTAGCTCTGTAACTGACCAGGGCTGGGGCTGAGGACAGTGACGCCTGGACAAGGAACCAAGCCTGGTTTGTAGCATCTGGGGTTTCATGTCGGGGGCATGTCTGTCTTTTTCCTGGAGCACACCGCAAACAGTGGGATCTGTGAACAGTTCAGGCAGTGGCCGGGCTGGGGTTCAGCCTGGGACCTCGGGCAGATTCACACTCAAGTTCACCAACCCCAGATTCCTGATTTTATCTCAGCTCTGCCATCTACACCCAGGGGGCTGCCCCCAACCTTCTTTGACTCAGCATTGATCTCTGCACCAGGGGAGGGCAGCTCCCTCCTCCAAGTTGCTGAGTCAACAGACAGGGCTGAGCACCATGCGGGCCCCACAAAGGGAGCAGAGCCTGGTGACTAGCGTTGTCACTGCTGGACAGTTGAGCCTGGCCCTGTTCTTGGGATGCCCTTAACACACACACACACACACACACACACACACACACACACACACACACCCTTCTCTCAGGGGATGAGATCTCCAGCTTTGACATGTTGGCTCATTTTTCTGTATTTCCTGGTTTCTCACTGTACCCTTATGATTTGCACCCCAGGGTGGGTAGGATGGCAGCTCAATTAATGCTCCTCATTAACCCCATTGTTTAAACAGACAATAAATAAAAGAGGCCAAGCGAGGCAATTCCCCCAGCAAGCATGTCCAAGCACCAGCTGCCCCAGGCCCTGGCAGCACTGGCTGGCAGCCCTCCCTACCCTCCATACAAGCTCCAAGGTACCTCTTGTCCTATGTGGAATGGTCCCTCCCAACTCCCCTCCCAACCCACACACACACACACACACACACACACACACACACACACATGCACGCACACACGCACGCATGCACCTGGGCCCTCCTTCATGTCCGGTCAACAGAGCAACCGAAGTTTGACCCTCGTGCCCTGCATGCTGAGTCCTAGGCCTTGGCCTTTGGTTCCTGTGCCCACCCACTGTGTGGTGTGACGGGCACACTCACATCAGCTGCCAGGCCCACCACATTAGGAACACCCACCTAGGGGTCCCAGAGAGGCTGTGGCGGGAGAGGGAAGGAGCGGCAGCGGACCTGTTTCTCTAATTAGGAAATTTCTCTTCCAGGCCTCAGCCACCTGCCCCAGCTCCTGTCTAAGCACAGATGTGACAGTGAGGGTTGGGGAGGCCTCTGAAAGGGCCACAAGTTAGCTGGTGACACCTTTTGGGTTCTGAGGTCTTCCGCACTCACACGGGGTGCCGCCAGGGGCCTTCCAGCTGCCACAGTTCCCCGGGCCAGGCCTAGGAAGCCTCTCAGGGGTGTGGTGAAATCCAGAGGGGAGGCTGGGAAAGCCATGCAAATAAGAGGTCTCCCCTGGGTCCCCGGCAAACCCAGAGCTTATTTCTGACCTCGTCTTCCTGTGAGGCGACCTAAAAAGAATCGCCTATCACCAGGGCGTGGTGAGCGCTTTGTCTGGGGGTGTCCGGGGCCCTCCCAGCACGGCAATGAGTGAGACCTAGGAGTAAGGAACAGAAGCTGACTCCAAGCCACCGCTCTGTCCGGCCAGAGCTTCAGAGATTCCCAGCAAAGATAAGACTGAGGCCGATGACAGCTAGCTACAGGCGTCACACAGCAGCGGCTCCGTCACCCAGACCACAGGGCCTGGTCCCTCAGCATCCTGTGGGCACGGGCAGCCTGTGCGTGGGGGAGGCCCAGCCATAGGGTTTCCCGGAGCTTCTGTGTTTCCTTCTAGAGGGCAGGAGACAACCGCCCCTGTCTTCAAGAAGAACACGGATCTCCAGGACCTGGTACCTGGCCAGCTTGCGGGTTATTATAAAGTGGGGTGTGTCCAGCCTGAGGTCGCAGCACCCTAAGCCTGGGGTGACCTATGACTGTCCCTTAGAGCAGAGCATCTCAGAGACCAGCGACAAGCCTTTGGCGTGACGCGTGGAGCGCCGAAAATGGGTGTTGGGTGTTCTCAGCCTTCAGTGGGACCAGGAGCCCTCGGGGGTGGGCGGGCTGATCTTGGGAAGAGAAGGGACTGGCCTCCAGGTTCCTGCCCCACAGGTACTTCAAGGAGACACTGGGAAACAGCTGGAAGGCTAGGGTTCACGGCGCTCATCCCTGGCTCTTGGACTCATGCCGTCCATGTCACAGACTTTGTCATAGGGGCGGCGAGGTCAGAGGCGCGGCTGACTCCAGCCAGTGACAGAGATCCTGGAACACCGCGGGCAGCCTAACTGTTGGTCTGTGGGTACATGATGGTGGTCCAGCCCGGGTCCCCAGCTCAGCAGCTGCTGGTTCTCTCATCATGGGGAGAACTCGGTGGCACCAGGGACACACACAGCATGCCCGGTCATTTCAGTGTGCGCTGCGTGCTCTCGGCACTAGATGAAGAAGCAAGGAAACAGGCAGAGATGGGGGAGAGGGAGGCAGCAAGAGCTACATAGGAGAAAATGGCATCCAAAGGGCAGACGCCAGCGACGGTTCTGGGTGGCAGGGTTGGGGTGGTTTTAATTTTCTTCTTCATAATTCTATTATTTTCCAATTTTCCCTTAATGAATAGGTATTATGTTCATACCCAGAAAAATATGTGTTTTGTTTTAAGAGACAAGGGGGTGAAAGATTCTCTTCTCCCTCTTGTGGACTCTGGACTCTAAGACCGAGGCCCAAAGTGGGAAAGGCAGACTTCACTCATTTGCCCACTCTGCAGAGCTCAAGGATGCCTCTGTTTCTTGGCCAGAAAGCTGGAAGTGGCCCATATCTGTCCTCCGGGCATCACAATCCTGGGAAGGAAAGGGCCACCAGGAAGTCTTTAAAGTACATCAGGACAGCGAACCAGGGGAGTGAGTAGTGTCGGAGGTAGTTTCACAAAGAGGGTAAATAAAGATGAGGCTTTGATGTATGAATAGGAGTTTGTCAGTCAGAAAATGAAGACACCCTGGGCTGACAGAGGCTGTGCTGTGAGAAGAGGGTAAGGAGGGAGACAGGGCTGGAGCAGCCTGCTCCTCTGAGGACTCGGCATCATCCAGCTCTAGTACTCCATGGCTGAGTCTCCTGGGCCTTGGTTTTGACTTCTGGGAAATGGGCTAATGCCAGCACTGGGTTAGGTGATCATCAGGGAGAGCTCAGAGTCCCTCCTGTTTTGTTTTCTGAGACAGAGTAGTGCTTTGTAGCCGTGCCCGGCCTAGAAGCCACCCTGTAGACTGGGCTGGCCTCAAACTTGGAACAATCCTCTTGCCTCACCCAGCTTGGGTGCTCAGGAGACAATGGGTCCTACCTGAATATTTCCCTTCATCATCCTTCCCGTGGGCTGGAAGCCAGGCCGCCAGTGTCAGGCCAGGCGCTAGGGCGTCCATCCCCTCACTCGGTGTGCTGAGCTTTGGGTGTGAACCAGGATTTGCCTCAGATGAGGGAGTGGGACAGAGGGACCACATAAATTACAGGACACCCTGGTCCCCCGATTTCCGGGCGAACCAGGAAGCGTCGCTGTACTGGGGACGGGTTCATAGCGTTTCCATCTGCTCCGCCTGGGCGACTCCTATCAAAGCAAAGCTCTTGTCCCTCTGGAGCAAGTGAGGCCAGTGACACTAGGGGCGCTGCTGTTGGGGCACTGTGCAGAGGACCCAGGGCCCAGGGCAGTCCCTGTCGCCCTCCCGAGTGACCACAAGTCCAGTGCGGCCACCATATGGCACTCTGTTCTGAGGCCACCGTGGCCGCTGGGTCCTGCTCTGGCGTGAGTGCCGTGTCCCCCGCTCCTGCCGTCCATCGCTCTTCCCACCCAGGGCTGATGGGATTAAGACATGGATATCCGTGGAGCTGTGCTTCCGCCTGCTGCAGGGGCTCAGAGGAGGAGGCATCGGGCAGAGTTGAGTTGACTCATGCAGACAGACAGACAGACAGGTTGGCAGAGGCCCAGAGGCAGGGAGTGGAAGACCCTGGCAGTGGAAGCCCTGTGGATGGGCTGGGGCGATGAAGGGACAGAGGCTTAGCTATGGAAGGACGCAAGCACCAGCCTGCTCCGCTGACACTCACTTCACGTGTCAATAGAAAGCTGAAGGACCTGTCACGGTGTCAAGGAGGAGACAGTGGATTTGAGAGGACGTGTTCTCTCAAGACGTAGCAGCCGCAGTGTTCAGAATTCTTAGAGCCAGGCCCAGATAACCAGAGGATTCCGTGGAGCACGAGAGAGCCGAGCCAGAGGTTTAAAAAGAGCTGGTGGGAAAGGTGTTTGCTGCCAAGCTTGAGGACCTGAGTTCGATTCCCGGGTCCGACCGGGTGGAGGGCAGGCCCCCAACTCCCACAAGATGTCCTCTGACCTCCACACACAGGCCGGAGCAGGCACACAAGTAAATAAAAAGATGCGCTGCGGTTTTGTTTTAGTGAGAACGTCCTGGGTGTGAGAAGGAAACTGCCCGTTAAGATGAGAGGCGAGCCGTAGCCCTCCGGGGCCTTCCGTGGGCACTCTCGGCATCCTGTCACTCCAGCCCACCCTGTCCCCTCTGTCCAGCAAGGCCAGCTGGGCACGGGGTCATTCTCCCCAAAACCCGTCCCACCGGTGTGAACCAACGGTGAATCTCACATCTAAAACCTGGTCCTGGGATCCTGGGTTCTTTTGTAATTCTTGCGAGGGGAAAGTCTGGGGTAGCTAAGAGTGGCCTTGAACGTCAGGTCCCCGCGCTCCACCGCCCCTGCGCCCGCCCCGCCACCATCTCCAGTTTATTGGGAGCTTCTGAGGGTTGAGCCCCGGGCTTACGATGCTAGGCAATTTCTCACCAACCGAGCCACATACAGCCCAGGTCTGGCACAAAGAACCTCTGACTCGGGGCAAATCCCTTAACAGAGGGGCGGCAGTGTCCCCGTGTGTAAGTGCCCAAACCTATGGGGCGCGCAGCCTCACGGTAGCCCGGAGCCCGCCCCCTCCGTCCCTGTCTCCCGACCCTCTCGGGGTGTGGCACTGGCTGGGTCTCCAGGCCCCCCTCCCCTCTGCCAGAGTGCCCCCGACTCTCCGGCCTCCCCCACGTGCTGGGTGGCAAGGCTTTGCCACAACCACATGAAAAGCCCTTTCCCCGGGGTGTCCCCACACCTGGGAAAGCCGGCAGAGCGCCCAGCGCGCCCCGCCCCGCCCCGCGGCTGGAACACCGGCCGAGATCAATGGGCCGGCGGGGCGTCGCCACCTTGTTCCAATCAGGGCCAGAGCGCCTTCCGCTGGGGACCATGCCCAGCGCCAGCCCTGGTCCTCCCAGGCGCAGCCGGTGACCGGCAGGAGCCGCAGCCACCGGGCCACAAGCAGCGCCACCCGGATCCCTGTCCTCTCCTGCCTCAGTTTCCTCAGCTTCCAGGAGCCTGAATCGGCCTCTGGTTCTCAGGGCTAAGGTGGGAAAGCAGGAGAGATAAAAAGCAGAGAGGGCACCCAGACCAGACAGAGGTTGGGGAAGGAAACTGTTGTCCTGCCATGAGCTAGGCTACCAGCTGCTGGCTCTTTAACCCTCTCCAGCCCTCAGGGCTCAGTCCAAATCACCTCCTCCAGGAGGCCCTTCCTGACTGCCCTAAGCTATCGGTGGCCATCCCTCATAAGACACTCCGAATCTCCCTGTTCCAGCAATGTCACAAGGTGCTAGCTTTGTGGGTCTGCTGTCTTCCCTGTCGGCTGCCATTCTCCTGTTGCAGCCCAAGCTAGAGTGGCACGCTGAGTGTGCCCGACACTATGGGAAGTGGAAATCGGCAACCCACTTCTCACCTCTCTTTTCCCTTATCTCTGCCTTGTAATGGAAGCTCGCAGCTCCTGAGCCCAAGGCTGTAACCCACCCCTTCCCTGGGCCCTGGGGAGCAGGTTGGGATGAGGACAGACCAGGTCTGTAAGCTTAAGGTTCTGACAGAGGTTCTGAGATGGGCTGGGAGAGAGACTGTGGGTCTGGTGACATCTGGGAGCACGTGGAAGCTCTGGGCTTATCCCACCTCACCAGTGAGAAGCTCTCTCCAGCAACAAGTGACAAAGGGCACCCCTGTCTGAGACTGCGGCCAGGATAGGGGGGCAGGGTTTCTGAGCCCGCCCCAGCCCAGGGTCAGCTGCCCACATCCCCAACAGCCCCCAACAGGCCCGCTGAGAAGGAAGGGACAGCCAGCCACTGGGTGCACAGGGCCCTGCTTGGCCTGGGAACAGACCTCCCAAGCAGCGTCCAGTCCTGGCCGTTCACCCCTGCCAGCCTTCCATCCCTCGGGTCCACTGTGCAGCCAAGGCCACAGTTCTGTCCTGCTTCCTGGAGGCTGTGTGCAGCTCTGACACTCAACTTGGACCGGTCACCAGCTTTGACCTCCGCTTCCTCCCCGTGAGAAGGGGGCGATGATGGAGGTGCCTAACGCCTGAGCCAAGTGCATGAACCCAGCTGCAGATGTCTATCTGCTGTGTGCTGTTAGGAACGAGAGTCCTGGGTGGGGGTAGGGTGAGGGGTTCATAACATCCAGGGCTCCCCCATGCCCCAGCCCCGCCCTCCCAAGCTGAGTCCCTAGGCTGAACTCACTCTCACCTGTGACATGCAGGGACCTGGAGGGTTGTTGGTGGGATCTGAGGCAGCTGCTGGGAACATGCTCACTGGGCCCTGGGTTACCTGCTGGGTACCGGGAGATACCCAGCTGGTGGGTGAGCCTGCTGCCACGAGACGGCTTCAAGAACTCTCAGGTGTGGACGGAGAGCTAGGTGGTAGACTGGCAGTGTAGAGGGAGCAGTGAGCTGACCAAGAATAAAGGGACACAGCTGGGCCTGGGGGCAGTGGCTCGGTGAAACCAGCACTTACCTGGAACATAAGAGGCCCTGGGTTCAATCCCAGGCACCACAATAAACACAGAAGTAAAGACTAAAAGGAGAAGCCGACCCAGTTTTGATATACTGTGGATAGCTGTGTAGCCATGCAAATGTTTGCTTGGGATTTTTGTTGGTGGTGGTGGGGTTTTTTGTTGTTGTTGTTTTGTTATTGTTATTGCTTTTGAGACAAGGTCTCACTATGTAGCTCTCTGGCTGGCTTGGAACTCACTCTGAAGACCAAGTTGGCCTCAGACTCAGAGCTCTGCCTCCTTCTGCCTCCCGAGCATTGAGACGAGAGGTGTGCAGCTAACTGTGAGCCTTTTTTATCCGTTCCCACCCCCAGGTTTGGAAGACAGACAGAGCTGCTTTTAAAGCCTTTTCTCCATATTTATTTATTGACAGGATCTCAGGTAGCTCAGGCTAGCCTCAAACTCAACATGTGGATCTTCCCGCTCCACATCTCAAGGGCCGGAATTACATCACTATACTTTGGTTTGGTTTAAGATTTTTTTTTTTTTTTTTTTTTTTTTGAGACAGACTCTCTCTACTATATAACTCCGGCTTTCCTGGAATTCGCTATGTTAAGCAGGCTGGTCTTGAACGCACAGAGATTCTCCTGCCTCAGCCTCCTGAGTGCTGGGATTAAAGGCAGACTCCACCATTCCCGGGTGGCTTTAGAAATTTTTTAATGTTTTACTACAAAGTTTTAAGTAAAGGAGAACATAAAAATACGTTTTGTTGAGCGGTGGAAGAACAGAGCTAAAGCAGGCCTCTGGACCCACCTCGGACTTGGATGCTTAGGTCACTAACCTGGCGCTTGGACCCCACTCCTACCCTGAAGCCGCCCCCCAGACACATCCCACCTTGAACCTTCCAGGGTGAGGGTGGGTGGTCTCCCTCTGGAGAGATCTGCATATACTGTGCTCTTTCTAAATTCATTTTTATTATATTTATTTAGTTATGGGGTGTGTCACAGCACACATCTGGAGGTCAGAGGACAACTGGCAGGAACTGGTCCTTCCTTTTAGGTTCACACACATAGAAACCATGCAGAAGTAAATAGAACCTGTTACTCCGAATAGTTCCTACCAAGGATAGCCCTTCTCCAGAACAGAGTTCCTCGTTGCCTTAGTAGCTTGTCATGTGTGTGACATGGCTTCAATAGTCTTCCTCACACCAGGGTCCCTGGGGGGTGTCACAGGGCCTTAACCGAGGGGCTCTGGTGACTCCCCTCTTGGCTATAGCACCTGTTGTCTCTGAGCCTCCTGTGTGCCAGGTCCTCATACCCATTCTGAGCACAGGGCTGGACCCCACTTACAGGTGAAGGGGATGGAGCTGAGAGGGGAGCCTGGCGGGCAGGCTGCTCTCCGCCCCGTGGGGGAGGGGAAAGCTCAGGCGCAGGGCTGGGATCTCCTCCCACTCCACCTGCCAAGCAGGTGTCAGTCTGCTCTCCAGCCCACTACCCAGCACAGCCCTGAGAGGGCGCGCGCTGCCAGGCTGATGCGGAAGGAGGCGTACCCTAGGATGTCTCTCTCCATCTACCCGTGTTGCCCTAAGGAGATGCCGGAGTTGGGGCCACTTATTCCTCCAGCTCCATAAATAGCAAGTCCAAGGTCGAGGCGCTGCAGAGCCAGGAGGCTCTGTGTCGCTCTGCTTCCAAGATGGCTCCTGTCCCTGTGTTCTCCGGAATAGCAAGAGGAAGGCAGTTTCCCAGTCCGTTGGCCACTGATGCGCTCAGCTCTCCTAAGTGTGAACCTGTCCCAGAGACCAAACCTCAACACCTAAGACCGCAGTGAGGAGGAAGCCTCTGCAAGGACGTGGGGTCCTGCAGACCACAGCGGGGATCATTAACACCTGTCAGTGACAGGAAGTGTGTCTGTGACTCGGCTCTGAGAGCTTATCCTGGGCCAGTGTGGCTAGGGACATTGGATGAGAGCAAAGGGAGCTGCTTTGAGTCAGTCAGTGCCCAGAGCCAGGGGCAGGGTCCTGCCAGCGTCCTGGGTGACCTGGGTAACTCAGTGGTATTTCCTAGCTCTCAGTTTCTCCAGCCGTGGGATGGAAAATGAACAGACGTTCTGTAGGTGAATAAATTCTAGGTCTCTTAGGGATGAGGCAGGAGCTGAGCCACTGGGCGTCTGAAAGAGAACCCAAGGCCCAGAGAAGGAAAGGACTGTCCCAACTTACCCAGTGGCACCACGGCTGGCGCAGAGCTGGCAGCCTGGCCTGAGAGCCGCAGGCTGAAGCCAGGCCATAGGACCTGACGGCCCTGGAGTCTGCCCTGTACCCCAGGCTCAGGCCAACGACCCGCCGTGAGGTTAATAAATGACACAGACGGCGGCAGATACCCCACAGCCCGGCCCTGTGGACACAGGCCAGGTCCACACGGACCAGGCTCCTCCCATTGCTCATGTTGTCCTTTCTATGATATGGTGAGCTCTGGCTTCAACCGAGAGACCGTGAGTGAACAAGGCAGAGCATGAACAAGGGAGATCCCTGATGTTGACCTCAGGCCTCCTCTACATGCACACGCGTGTGTACGCCTCATTTTGGAATCTGGGAGAACTGAGTTTAAATCTCGGCTCCCTTGGCGTGTGACGCCTCTGAGCCTGTTCACTCCACGTGGAGGACAGAAGTTCACCTAGGCTACTATGAGCAATGAGAGCCATGTATGCTCAGCACCCTAACCCTACACCCCGAGCCATGGCATAGCTGTGGGAGATCTGCGGCCAGGAACGGCCACATGATTTGGGTGGGGGTGGGGAATGGGGAGTGGGAACCTCATGAAAAATAAAAGCACAAGTCCTTGTTCAACGGGTTCTAAAAACTTTGAAAGCTGCTGTGGTGAGGCAAGCGTTCAACACAGTGGGTGCCCTTCCTGAGAGCAGGGCCGGTGATACCACACAGGTCACACCCCAGGGAGCTGGCACGGCCTCAGAGACAGTCAGGGAGCTTCGACCCAGCCCAGGTGGAAGGGCCAAGGCTCTTTCCTAGCAGCTAAAGGCCTGCCATGGGGCCCAACCCCGTTCCCCGAGCTGCCTGCGGCCGAGAGGGTGACCGCCACTGTCGGTGGTCATGGAGGAGGCATGAAAGGCTGACTGTTCTCCACCTCGGAAGGCCTCTTTTTATCTCACGCCATGCATACAGTACATAGCTGCTTTCTTTCCGCAGAGGGCTGCATTTTTTTTTCCTCTCTCTCCCTCTCTTCCAAGGGCGACGCTGGAAAGCCATGTGGCTTTTATTGCTGGCAGGAATGTCTGCAGCGTTCCTCCTCACCACATAAATGGAGCCGTCATCTTCAGCCTTGTGAGGCCAGGGCTGCTCTCCTTCAAGCCATGAGCCTCTGAGATTAATTAAAGTTTCACAAGGACTGACAGGCATTAAGACCTTTTTGGAGAGGTGGAAAATCCCTAATAGGACCCTGTGGCCCAGGCACTGCTGGGTGGGCTTTGGGGGCAAAGGGGGGAGTCTACAATGGAAGATTAGGGACCTGGCCAGCAGGAGGTGCCCAGACATTGCTACCCGGGTCTAGGCTGTGGTCTTAACAGAGAACCCTCCCTCCCTAGGCCTTGGTTCTGACATTTAACAAAGTCAGGGGCTTGAACTTGATGTCTTAGGGGCTTCACAAGTGACACTAGAAATCCAGCCCAGGCTGTCCCTTCTCCAGTCTGATTTTGCCCCATGGGACAAGCAGAGTGGTCATTGGAACACGGGCTCTGGGGTCAGGTTGCCTGAATGGAATCCTGGCTCTGTGCTTTCCCAGCTGTGTAGCCTTGTTTGAGTCTCTTAACCTCTCTGTGCTTCTGTTTTTCTCTTGTAAAACGGACATGATGACAGCAACCCCAGAAAAATGCTTCAAGGCAGCACAAGTGAACGTGGAGTGTCCGGGGCCGTGTTTCCTGTCCCGGCCCACTGCAACAGTCGCCCCGCGCTGTGGGGGGATGGTAGGCATGAGCAGGGGAAAAGGACAGGTCTTTGTCAGGGGCCTTCTGGGTGAAAAGTGAGGGCCCCTGCAAAGAGAGCGCTGATGGGGAGCCACGGAGACTGTCCATTGGTGCTGAGTCCCTACCAGAGGAAGCTCATTCTTCCTGGAGCCCAGAACCTCCAGGAGCCCAGAGAACGATATCTTTGCTCCCCAGAGGCACAGGGAAAGCGCGCACAGCAGGTGGTCCAAGCTCTCGGCGCCTGCCTGCCGGTACAGCAGCCATGAGTGTCAAAGACTGTGACTGCAGGGCTGGACCAACTCCCTTCAGATACAGGGCCACGGTGGGCTTCCTTCCCGCCCCCTAGCCCCAACGAGCTTCCTCAGGGCTGCCCTCTCAGGGCTAATCCGCACCCAGATGGGACAGAGAGGAGGGAGAGGGTCCCCACCCCTAAAAGGTGACTAGGCTCTTGGGGTGCAGAAATGGCTTCTAGGTGCCGATCACAGGCAAACCTGCCTGGTGTCCCCTGGGACCGGGAAGGACTGGAACCAAGGACAACTTGGGAAACACTGTCCTAATTAGTGTGGGAGCCAGACAGCAGAGGGAAGCGACCAAGCCCGGTCCTTCCCCGTTCCCCGCTGGGTGCTGAAGGCAGCCGGGCCCTGCTGTGGACCCAGAGCACCGCACTCACCTGGGGTGACTTCAGCCCTGCAGCTCCCCGCTCCCTCGGCCCTCCTGAGCCGCTTTCTGTGCCCTCCGGATCGAACGGTCGGCTGATTCCCGTTAAAACGATGGGCTGGGTGCCTCGACAGGAGGCTGAAGCCAGCAGCTTGTCTGGGCCTGGGTCAGCCCTCAGCCAAGCCTGGGGAGGCCTGGCATTTTAGCTCCCATTTCAGGACCAGGCTCTCACAAGCAGTGACAGAGCCAGGAAAGGTGTCCCAGCAGCCAGCTCTCCCTTGCTCCCCTCCCCCTCTCTAAGTCTGGCTCTTTCCTCTACATTCCGGGTCCTTCCCTCAGGTTACCCAGGAGAGGCGACCCCTGAGTGGGAACCCCTGAGGTGGGGGTTTTCAGCTCTTGGGAGAGTGCTTCTCAGTTTAGCGACGTTCCCTCGCTGGTTCCACCACTGGTTCTGACCGGTTCAGTGTGCGCGCCCCGACAGGCTCCACAACTTCGTTTGTAGTTGGATGTTTTATGCCGTGTGTAACCACGCACATCTGAAAGAGCGGGGTGCAGAACTCCATCCATTTGACAACATCTCTCTCCGCTTTCTCCTCCTCGGCCTGCCTTCGGGAGCGCCCTGCCCCATCCCTTCCAGCCAGAACCCCTGATCCTCCTCCCCAGGAGAGAATGAAGCTCCTTGTGGATGGGAAAGCCCCTGAGGGCCCCAGGAGACCGTAGGTTGGAGGCAGGATCCACATTCTCGGGGGTGCTAGGACCAGAATGGAGAAACTCGGTTTCTACAAGGAACAGGCGGCTCTCGGGGAGGAAGAAAGGAAGGGACAATGGCTGCTTAGGTCAGGGCTGCTTGTGGGGGGGTGCTGGGGAGGGTCTGGATGCCTCAAGGTGGGAAAGCCCTTGAAGGCAGCACCAAACAGTCTTTTGGGCCCCAGGTAGCCCTGAGACCAGCTTAGGAAGGAGGGCAAAATGGCCATGGTCCCTGCCTAGGCTCAGTCCTGGCAAGCTGTGTGGGAGTTTCAAAGGAACGGGTGTTTCATAGCTGAGGGCGTGGCACTGCCAACCGCTCTACACCTCACCCCACATGGAGCTGTTATCGCTGGCAGCCGGCACAGATGAAATGAAGGTTCCGGGACGCCTGGTGCTGGCTCCCTGGAGCAGAGTGATGAGGGAAGACAGACTTAGGACCCAGAACATAGCTCAGGAACAGGTGCGCCGAAGCCAGCCCTCCCCAGGCTCCAGGCCCCCAAGAAATCAGACCCACTAGGCCCTTTCCCCCACTAGGCCCTTTCCACCTCTTCACCAAGAAGCCATTTAAGCCCTCTCTTACTCGGACGTCCCTCTCAGGATAGGAAGATGAGCTAGGCCGATCTGATTTACCCAGCAATGAACAGAGAGGTGAAGGGGGAGCTTTGATCTCCGCTTCCTGACCCGCCAGGGGCCCCAGGGAGGTGATCTTAGATGGGAGCGTGGGAGAAAGTGGACTATTGCCCAGCAGGACAGAAAAGGGGGCAGCTGGTACACAGGCACGGAGGGGAAGGGAGAGGGCGTGGTGAGTCCCGGTGGGCGACAGGAACTCCCCTGGTCTGAAGATTGACAACACCGAGGGTAGTTCTAGGCTTGTCAAGTCCAGAGCAGGAAGAAGGAAGCCGCGCGGGTACCGGACAGGTAGAAGGATGGGGTCCCCCGGGCCAGAGCAGGGCGTCTCTCCGGGAGAACTCGGACAGGCAGCCCCGGGCCTGACACCGCCCGCCCGCCTGTCCGCTGCGTGGCTGCGGAGATAAGGAGGAGTCGGGCGCGGAACTCGCAAGAAAACAGCTCTTCCCGGGCAGCCGGTGGCTCGGGAAACCGGGGGCCCTGCAGCTGGAGCACAGCTGGGCGCCGGGGCCGGCGGGGCCGCCGAGCAGCCAGCGGGGCGCCAGCGCCCACTAGCGGGAGGTCGCCGTCACTGCCTCAGGCCCGGCGACCCCGCGCCCGCGACCTCGGGGCGCACGCTCAGAGCCAGCGCCTTCCCGACCCTTGGTGCCCACAGCCCCTTCCTTCCGAGCGCGGTAGCTGAGTCCCGGGTCAGGGTCAAACGCTGGACCCCACACCGTGGCCTCCCTTTCTGGAAACCCGTTTGCCAACTCGTTGTAGGGTCAGGAAGAAATCAGGCGGAGGGGCAAGGAAATGGGGCAGAAGCAAACTAGGACCGTTGGAGAAACCGAATTCACACTCCATGAGGCGGCCAGCCCGGCCCACAGCCTCTCCGGGGCAGCGTGGGCGGCTCGTCGCGGGGCCTGGGCCCTGCCCGGTGGCTGGCAGTGGCCGCTTCTCCAGAGGAGCCCCCTGAGGGCGCAGCCCGGAGCCAGGCTCCCTGGAACTCCTCCGGCCCTCGGGCTGTTGCCAGAGCTTCATGGCGGCCCAGGGCCTAGTGACGGGCAAGTCCCAGCCAGTCACAGGTTCTCTAAAGGCCTGGTGAGGACCCTGGCCGCCCTTGCCTCCTTGGCGGCCCGAGGCGCTGGCATGGGGCCCAGGCGGGAGCACAGACCCTTCTCCCGGCGCTGCTCGGACCCGGCGACGGAGCTGGCCCGCGCTGTCAGGCGCCCGGAGCCTGATTTCGTTTTATTTCCGACAAAATGGAGTGTGCGAGGCTAAGGCCAGAGCCGGGGTGCGGTGCCGCGGGCTCCTGGACGTGGCGGCGCGCCCTGGGGCTTGGAACCGGCCGCGGCAGACGGGGCCGCCGCCGCTGGCAACGAAATCGCCGTCGGCCCTGCGAAGGCCCGAGGGAAGGCCGGGCGTTCGTTCCCGCGGTCCGGGCGGCGCCGCGGGGCAGCCCGGCGACCCGGCTCTCCTGCCCCGCGCGGCCCTGTGGCTGCGCGTCCGTGGTGCCAGGCCCGGGGGACGGGGCGGGGGAAGGGTGGCCGGCCGCGAAGCCCACCAGGCTGGGCCACGGGGCCCGAGTGGCCTGAGACCCCAGGACGGATTTCCCCAGGAGGACCCCTTCCCAGGCGCAGGGAGAAAGCGTCCTTCCTGCCACAGAGCCGCACCCACGTGTGTGACACAGGACGCTGACAGCACGCGTGTGCGTGTGTGTGTGAGTGTGTGCGTGTGTGTGTGAGTGTGTCCGTGTGCGTGTGCGTGTGTGCGTGTGTGTGTGAGTGTGTCCGTGTGCGTGTGCGTGTGTGTGTGCGTGTGTGAGTGTGTGTTCGTGTGTGTGCGTGTGTG
>REGO01000146.1:838608-862010 GCA_010120015.1 Rhombomys opimus | reverse complement strand
TCTGCCAGGTTGCGGGGTTCAGGGGCTTCTTCCCCCGTTGGCATCCCTGACCTCACAGAACATGCTGGGAGAAGGCCCTGCGCGCACAGCTCAGGCGGGGTGGGGGTGTCTTTTGGTTGGGGCCGAGGCACCCGAGGGCCGGAGCCCCACCCCCACCTCCACCCCCACCCCCATGGTCTCCTTAGGGCCTAGTCTCCCCGGAGTCTCTGGGCTTCGGGTACTTTCGGAGTGGGAAGACGAATGTTGGAAAGAGGAGTCTGAAGGCTGCCTCCTCGGCCCCGGGCTCACGCTGGTGTTCGCCGTGCCAGCGCGACCCACCCCGGCAGTGGCAAGAAGACGGGGCCAGACGCCACAGTGGCTGCCGCCAGGGCCTGTTGAGTGGGTGGTTGCTGGGACCTGAAACCCGTCATCACGTAGCTCTGGGGTGGAGGAGCCCTCCTCGTTCCCATGGCCCCCGGGATAGGAGGGTCTGTGGCTTTAGGAGAGAAGTGGCTGAGCCCTGGGGTGGCTGAGCAGCTACCTTCCCCAGCTCTGGGAGCCCTCCAGGGTTAGGAAGTGAGCGGCTCCCGGCTGCTGGGGCAAAATGGTAGTTTTCAACACCAATAAACAAGACCTTCCCGAGGTTGGAGGTTGGAGGTTCTGAGGCTGGGAGCCGCCAGCCCGCTCCCACCGGGCATCTGGGCACCATTTTGTCCTCTGCAGCCGTTCGGTCTATACGTACAAATGTCAAACATATTTTTGACTTTTCAGCATTAATTAAAACCAGGGTGTTATTTGCATGTAATAACTGTTTACTTGTTACTTTTTATGAAACTGAAATAGTTTACATTCTTTCGAACATTTCCTGTTCCTGTTGGCTCCCTTCCCCGCGCACAGATTTCTTTCAAACGTTGCCCTTAACTGGTTGCAGGTTGATGGATGGAAAATGTTTGCTTTTATGAATTAAGCTTTCATTGCTGCTCCTAATTAGTCTCCAAGCCCCTTTTGTCATCCCCGATCCCCAGGCCCTTTGCAACTTAATCGAAGCCCTGGCCCAGAGCGGAGCATCTCTCCTGTGGTGCCCAGGTGAGCAGCACATCCTAGCCGGCTGTCCCCAGGGAAGCTGATAGACAGGGGCGTGGGCTCCCTGAACCCCGGAAGGCACCACGCACTCAGGACCCCTTCACCCGGCCACGCTGCTCCCTCCCCTGGGAGGTGACAGGAAAACAAAAGGATGATGATCCTCTCCCTTACTGTGGCCCCACACACACCCTAAGAAGTATTTTTGCTTTTTTTATTTGGAGACGGTCTCACGGTGTGGGTATACAGGCTGGCCTGCAGCTCGTTCTATCGTCAAGATTGACCCCAGATCTTTAGCCCTGCCTCGGCCTCCCGAGGGCTAGGATGGCAGGTGATGCCGCACCTAGCCCACAGACGATCGCTTAGTCAACTGTGCAGACAAGGCCCCTGGGGAGAGGTATGCGCGTTCTTGGATCTTTTGAGGCTGAGCCTGGGGTGGTGGCTGCAGTTCAAACGTCCTCACCTTCAAAACCCCTCCACCAGCCTCAGCGGCCCTGGAAGGAAGGAGGAAGCCCACAGACATCGCCATGCCCGTGGAGTTTTGGCCCAAGGGCTCTTGGCTCCTACTCTCCCAGTCTGAGGTCTGGAGCATCCGGCCTTATTTTCCTCAGTGCCTCAGTTTCCTTATCTGTGGAATGGGGGGGGCGATGCTGGCACAGTTTAATGAGGTATGACTTTAATGTGGCAGATTAAGGGCACTGGTAGAATCGTCCGTGTTCTCAGACGGAGAGTGAGGTGCAGGGTAGAGATTTTGGACGGTAGAAGGTCGGCACTGGAAGGGCCTCTGAGGTCCCTTGCGCGCTGACACCGATTCTGATCGCAGTGTGGCTTGGCCGGGGGAGGGGGAAACCCAGGAGGTGTTCGGTGCTGAGCGGGAGAAGCGGGGGTGCCGATGTGAGGAGGGTGCCACGGAGGTCCGCACCTCTGCTACGCCGGTCCGAACAACCGGGAAAGTCCCTCCTCGGAGCTCTGGGCCACCCTAGGTCAGGCTGGAGAACCCGAGAACTTTGGCTCGCTTTTTTTAAAATTCCTGATTTCTGTCTGAATCCCAGAAAGCTCGCTTTCTAAAAAAGAAAGGCGCGCCCCAGCATCCCCCCCACCCCGCCCCCACCCCACCCCCACCCCGTGCCGGCACCCCGTCCTCTCCCGCCAGCTGCTGCGCCTCTCCCTGCCCCAAAGGTCTGCTCTTTAGCTTCCTTCCGGGGCCATTGTCATTTTCTACCTGCAATCCCTGAATCTCTGTCATTCCGTATCAAGAAAGAAAGAAGGGAGAGAGGGAGGGAGGGAGGGAGGGAGGGAGGGAGAGAGGAAGGAAAAGTCCTTGCTGGCAGACACAGATTTGAATATGTAAATGACCAGTGAGACCCGGCAGTTGGGCTGCGCGTCTTTTTTTTTCTTCGGGTGCTAGGTATCAAAGCCCGGCCCTGGCTTCGTGCTGGACGAACGATCTGCTACTGAGTCACATCCCCAGTCCCCCCCAGATGGAAACAAGACCTCATCCTCCGAAAAATTCAGTAGTTCTTTAAATTTTTTTTTTTTTTGCTTTAGTCTAGGTAAAACTGAGTTGGGTTCGTGGCTCAGGAAGTTGTATTCTGCCTTGTTTTGTTTTCATTTATTTAAAGCGCGTTTTCCCTCGTAGGAGAAAGCAATTATCTGTGGCCCTACGCGGCGCCGGGCTTCTGTGCATCCACACGCACAGACTCACCTGTCCACCTGTGCGTGAACTCTGGCGTGCACACATCCGCCTCTAGGGCGGGTGCTCTCCTGGCCCTTCGCCATGGCAACCCCAGCTTGTCTTCTAGAAGACAAAGCGACACCCCCCCCCCGCACGTGGCCTAGGCACACGTGAGTCACCCAGCACCTGTCATTAGGAGGCGAAGAGGCGGCAGAGGTGGAGAGAGACTTGGGGTGAGAGCTGTCGGTGCAGGCTGATGGGACCCCTGGATCAGGGTCGCTGAGAGGTTAGGGAGCCGGGGCGTGGCCCCGGGGTTCGGGCAGCGCCTGTGGGCGGGGCTTGTCCCAGGCCTGCTTCCCGACCCACTTGAGACCTCGGAGCGGGTCAGGCAGGGCTGCGGCCTGCACTTGTTTCACACACCGGAACAGGACAGCCCTTCCCCGCTCCAGGTGGCGTAGCTGCTAGGCTCCCGCACAGCCACCCACTTTTTCCTGCACCTTCCACTCAGCTTCCTGCTCCGAAGGACAGATGCTCGCTCATGCTGGGTACCACCAGGGGGAGGACTGGGTCCTGGGGTCTGCTGGCTCGTCCTACCCATCTTTCTCAAGGTGTCTCACGTTCCTAGGCCCCAACCCTGACGTCCTGACTCCCTTTCCTCTCTGTGGGTAGCTGAGAGAGGGAGGAGCTGAGGTCTGCTGGTGGCCTGGGCGGGGTGTGCCATGTAGTTTGCTCGCCAGGGCAGGATGGGAGCGGGGTGGCAGGTGTTCCTCTGGAGGGCACAGCTGCAGAAGAGCCTGGGTCCTGCCTGGATACTGGGGGAGCCACGTCCCCTCTGTGAGCCTCAGTCTCTGCCTCTGGAAAATGGCTGCATTTAAAATAGTTAATTCAGTCTCTACCACACACCAGGTGGCATCCCGGGGACTTGGGGGTGGGGGTGGGGGTTCAGGGAGGGATAGACTAGCGCTCTGGCTCTTGTGAGCTTAGCTCCTAGGAGATGGATACTGCAGTGAACTTGGCAAGAAAACTCCCAGCAGGTTCTGGGGCAGGAGGCGCAAGGGTCTGCAGAGGGGAGCAGTGGGGGAGGGGGACCGGGGGCACTGCTGTTCTGTAGAACAGGTTCCTTAGTTGGCTCTAGCAGTGGGGTGGTGAGCGCTGTAAGGACCTGTAAGGACCGTCACATGATCTGTAAATGGCTTGTTGGTGGCGAGGTCACAGGTTCTGCTCATTCCACTTCTGTGGCTTGTGGCTTGCACTCTGGCTTGGGAGAGGCTCTTCCAGTTAGGGGCTGGGGACAAGACTATTGCAGATTTTCCTGCTCCAGATCCCTGGCCTGCTCTAGGTTAAGAAGGGTCAACCACAGAGGCCAAATTGAAAAAAAAAAAAGCCACTCTGTTGGTCTGGTTTTTGTTGCTGTTGTTTTGTATGTTTGTTTGTTTGTTTGTTGGCCTTGGGGATGGAACCCAGAGCCTGAAGCATTCTTAGACAAACCTTCTACCACGGAGGCACACACCTTTGAAATGTCATCACCTTTAAATAGAGTGGCTAGAGGTAGTCCTCATTGAGAAGGTGGCTCTCCGTTACAGACCTTGGTCCGCAGTCTGGAGCCCTGGCAGCTAAGGCTCCAGGTATCAGCCTGCCCCCATCCTTCACTGTGCCCCCCCCAGGAAGTGATGAGGTCAGAGAGCCTGGCTTACTTCCCCCTAGTACCCCATTGGTTGGGAGGAGGAGTCTAGGAAAGAAATGACCTCAAAGTGAGAAGGCAGAGAGAAGATGTCCCCAAGGGGAGTGGAGAGGAGTCTGAGGCCACCTGCCCTGGGTTGCCCCAGACTGTCTGCCGTTCTCTTTCCAGAAATCAAGCAAATGGCCTCTGGCCTGAGCGTGAGGGCCAAGCTGGCTTTCCTAACTCAAACCTCCAAGGCTAGATAGACGCCTTAATATTTGTGTCCTGGCCTCTGCTGGCTGCCTCAGAGACCTTCTTCCAGTGATGGGCCTATTTCCCAGGGTACTCTGACTGAACTCTCCCAGAAGCCCCTGGGTTTGGAGGCTCAGCTGGTGAGCTGGCCTGGCTGCCGTAGCCATGCTGTGGCGGCTCCTGTTTCCGGGGCTAGAATTTTCCCTTGAGCAAAGAGAACAGCAAGATTGCTTCTGCCCTCTTGTACAGCAGGGCTGTGGAAACTGGCCCCATTAACATGACCTGTCTCCAGCAAACTCATGGGGGTCCCTGGGGGCCGCTCCAGAGAGGCACAAATGGCTGGACTTGGGCTGCCCACGGGGAGTTCCCATCCTCTAAGTTTGGTGGAGAGTCAGATCCACAGAAGCAAAGCAGGGTGAGGGGAAGTCGGGCTTGGGGGTCTGTGGAGTCCCGTTGTGTCCCCCACCTATCCCCCCACCCCCCGTCTCATCTTAGATGGTAATGGCACTGGCCTAGGCCCGAAGTTCCCGACACAGCCCAGTGCACAAAGTGGCAGAATGACTAAGATGCTAGAAAAACAGCCTTGGCCTTCGACATCCCCTCACCTTAGACATCACAGGCCAGGCAGAGCCTTCACGGCAGGGTGCCCTCCAACTGTGCCTTCATCTATTTCCTGCCTGGGGAGACCTCTAACACCCAGAAAGAGAAGGAGAACGGGAGCGTTAGAAAGGGCTGAGGGTGGAAATGGAGTGTGGCGGCCACCACCCAGAGAGCCCACAGCTGGGAAAAAGCAGCTTGTCAAAGGCCCTCAAGCCCCGACGGGAGGTAGTGATTGTGCTGGATTCCGGTGATGGGCAGCGCCGGGGACAGTTTCAGTCCCACTAATAAGAAAAAGGCAAACAGAAGCCTTTCTGATAGCCGAGAGCTAGCGACAGTTGGGGGACACGTGGCCTCACATCACTCAGGACGAGGTATGTGTCCCCAGGGGGTCAAGATTGGCCCCGACAAACTCTTCCCCGCGCCTCTGAGGTGACACGCTCACTCAACACTTCCTGCAAATCGCTGGGAGGGAGTCAACAGAGAGGAGATGTGGACAGAGATTTTGACACATGGAAGGTCATATTGTAAATGGTAAAGAGGGAGGGGGGAAAAAACCCAAAAAGTATTATTTTAAAAGATTTTCCCCTCTCAGGAATTTTGAATGGAGACGTTGGAGCCAAATGTCTATCTAAAAATAGAACAGGGCTCTGGAAATAACAGTTGTGTCTACAGCAACCAGGTCAGGCCCCGCACAGCCCTGGCTGCACACAGCAGCAAGAAATTGACAATGACATTGGGAGGTGGACCAATCAAAGCTGAGGTCCCTGCCAGGGGAGTGTTTAGCAGCCATTAAAAATTGAAGTTTTAGTAATGCCACAGGGAAAGAAAACAAGATGGAAGGGGGTGGGTAGGGGGGAAGGTTGGAGAGATGGTCCAGCGGTTAGAGCACTGGCTGCTCTTGCAGAGGACCTGGGTTTGATCCCCAGCACACACAAATGGTGGCTCACAGCTACCTGTAACTACAGTTCCGGGTCTGGATGCCCTGTTCTGGCCTCTGTGGGTGCCAGGTCACACGCACGGTGCATATACATGCATGTGAGCCAAACACTTCTATAAATAAAATAAATTTTAAAAATGAAAACAAAAATCAAGACAGGCCCTTGTACTTGGGAGGCAGAGGCAGGTGGATCTCTGTGAGTTCCGAGTTCCAAGACGGCTGGGGCTACACAGAGAGACCCTGTCTCAAAAACAAACAAACAAAAAATAAAATAAAATAAAATAAAAGCAAAAGGAAGAAAAGCTATAGCTTTATGGCACCTGAGCAACTGTGTAGAAACTGCTCCGCCCGGAGGATGGAAAAGAAAACCCCAACTGATGATGGTGGTTATCTCAGCCAGGGGACTGTGGGTGGGGTTTCTTCTTTTTAAATATGTTTTGTGTTCTCAACTTTTTTTTTTTCTATAAAGAGCACTAATTCCTTTCTGGGGAAGGAAAAAAAAAAAAAAACACGCATCTGTGAGCTTTACCTCAGAATTGTATGAGTCCCTAAATAGAAAGAAAATATCACAAAAGTGTAGTCACGTAGAAGGGAGCGAGAAAGCCCCTCAACGCCAACCCTGGCAGCCTGAACTGTGCTCTCCCTGCCCTTCTCTTTGTGCTTGAGGGGGACTAAAGTTGGGGGCTCTGGCAGCGGAGCGCGGGAGGGAGCTCGGGGGCTCCGAGTGTGCCTGCCATCAAGCTCCTGCCTTGCTTCCCCAGGGAAGAGTTTCACTCTCACCATCACCGTGTTCACCAACCCTACCCAAGTGGCCACCTACCACCGAGCCATCAAGGTCACCGTGGATGGACCCCGGGAACCCCGACGTAAGTGCTGCTGAGCCCTGGCCAGGGCAAAGGGTCCGGGGGGGGGGAGGAGGGAGGACAGCAGGGGGGTGGATCTCCCTCCAAATGCTCATAGGCCCTAAAGTCCAAGACCTCTGGGCTCAGCCCCAGGCTCTGAAGGGGCAGCAAGGAGGCCAAGACGGCCTGGCCTCTCTAGGGACAGCAGGGAGGAGTGGGGGCACCGTGGGGATGGGGGTTAGGCCAGTTTGCTCTGTACCCCAGCTGCTTCTGCAGTGGTGAAGGATGCGGGGGGGGGGGGCAGGGGGGCGGGTAGCCACCCAGATTGGCTGGCGCTGGTTGCTCTGTGTGGTGAAGCCACGCCCACTTCTGAAAGTCTTCAGAGCCCAGGCACACAGAGGAGAACAGGAAGGCAATGTGTGCTGAGCAGCAACTGCGTTCAGGGAGTCCCCGTCCATCAGAGTCCATCAGCGGCTGCGGCTGGGCGGGGGTGGGGAGAGGGGCCTGGAATTTGCGCTCTAATTGCAGGGACACCTCATGACAGCTGAGCCAGAGGGTCTCCCTGTTGTGGGGAGGTGACCGCCCTAGTGCTTGTGGGGAATTTGACCTGTGCCAGTGGGGGTATGCTCTTGCCTCAGGCTTTCACTCAGGCTGCCGGGGGCTTGGGACCTCTGCCTGGTGTTCAGGGGACTCAAAGGAGTGTGGCTTGCGGGGAGGGGGGGAGCACACTGGTGAGAGCCATTCAGGCCCTAGAGTAAGGTCTGACACCCCTCCCCTCGCCATCTAGAGCTCCAGCAGGTAGCTCTTGGGAAGGGCCCAGAGCTTGACCAGGTGGCCTGAGGAAGCCTCTTTACCTCAGGGTTGCCTCCTCCCAGGCCCTGAACTGCAGCCTCATTTTTCTTGCCTGAAAAATGGATTCAACCAGGCAGTTTCCCAGGCTGACACTATGCTGAAGCCATGAATTCATCTGTGCAGGTCACTTAGGGAGGTGATCACAGTCGTCTCAGCCAGGGCAGCCACTGTCCATTCAGGAGACAGCGCTGAGGGCCTTCTCTGTGAGGGGAGCTGCTCTGTCCTTCCTGCCTGCAGCCCGATGGCAGTGTGTACATAGCAGAGGACTTGGAGGGTGGAAAGTCTTCTTGAGCCCCTGTGTCTGGCCCTCACACTTAGCCTGCACCCCCATCAGTGGGTTCCCCACCTCCCTCAGGGACAGCAGAGAGCCTCATTAAAGGGGTCACAGCTCTGTGCGCTGTCCCTCGAGTGGGCTCAGCGTGAAGATGCGGCACTTAGGGCCACAGTGGGGCTGGGAGTTGGGGCGAGATAGAGAGGTCGCAGGAGGCCAGGCAGTGCCTGGGGGTCTCAAGAGCCTCCTGTGTTTAACTGTTGTCCTGTGCTTCCTGGGGCCCATGGGAGAGAGAGGATGTGGCTCAGCCCGCCCAGGGAGCCCCCAGGGAGTCCTCTGCCTTCCTGCTCCTGGTTCCCCAACCTGTCACACCTTAGATGGCCCTTTCAGGAATAAGCTGGCTGGGAGGGGGAAAAAACAGGAAGAGGTAGCTGGGGTCGGAGGCTGGGGTTGCTCTGTGGCCCAAGACACATCGTATTCTTCTCCGGGCCTTCCTAATAGCTCATTTTTGGAACAGAGCAGAGGAGAGGCGCCATTCTCCAGGTTATGCCATCCATGTTAACTCTTGCCCATGCATGGCCTGCCTGGCCCAGAAATCAGGTCTCTAGCACCTAGCCTCCAGCCCCAACATGCTTATAATCCTTCTTTGCTGGACTCAGTTTCCCTGTGTAAAGGGGGAAGACCACACACACACACACACACACACACACACACACACACACACAGAGCTGCTGGTCACTGAGTGACCCTGTATGCAGTGTTTTCATGAACTGACCCTCAGCAGCCCTTCCCCCCACACACACACCACCACCAGGTAGAGCCACTGCCTGAGGTGACCGTAGGACCTCCAGGCTAAGTCACAGGCTGGGTGTAAGGGTCTGGGACTCGGCAGGACAGTAAGGTTCCTGACTTTTCACTGTCACACTGGAAGTGTCATAACCCTCAGAGACCTGGCAGGCCTATGGCTCTCTGGTTCCCGTGCTTTCCCCTTACCCCACTCCCCAACCCCTGTGAAGTCAGCGCCGCTGTGGGTGGGTCGCCCTGGTCCAGGGATCAGGGAGTCCTGCCTCTCTGAGGCCCAGCTGTGGCTTCTGTGGCCGGGTCGTTCCCCTCTGGCGCCCCGCAGAGCGTGTCCAGCCTGCAGCCGGGTGGCCAGCTGGGGCTGAGGCTGGCTCGGTGGCTTCCTGTCTGTGTGGCCTCCCAGTCACTGGGGACTGGTTCAAATGCAGGTCGCTGAGCTGGGTCCAGCGCTGGGAGGCGGTGCAGGGCCTGGCCACACTGGCAGTGACCACAGCTTGGGAACACCTAACCCCATCCGCCAGGCTCAGCAGGTACCCAGAGTGTAGGACCCAGCTTCACCCTGCTGGAGGCTGAGGGCGGGACCTGGAAAGCTTCCCTTCCCCTAAAAGCACACAAAGCAGTTTCCACAAATAGTTTCCCAGGCACCTGCCACATCCCTAGCAAGGGACACCACCCTGAACCCCACCTTCTGGTTCCCAGCCTCCTGGGCCTCACATTCCAGAGGAGTAAAGGGGAAACGGGTTTTACCGTGACCACGGCCATGCCAAATCTGGCGACAACTCTTTCTGCTCTTATACCCTCTTTCCCAACCCAGCCCCCTCCAGCTGCCAGCTTCTGCCAGGGACACTCCTGCCTCAGGACCTTTGCACGGCTGCTCCCATGGCAGAGTTCCAGCTCTCTGCCAAGGTTCTTTTCTTTTGCCCTGTCAGCCCCTTACTCCCAGCCCTGAGGATGCCAATGCGAGCATTTAGTTGATACTCCTTAAATAGGTCAGGAAGACGCTAAGTAAATAATTTGTTCATTTTGGCAAAGCTGCAAGGAAGCCATAGTGGGCAGAGGGTGGGCAGGCTGGGATGGCTTCCTGGTTGAGGCGCAGTCCTGGGCAGGAAAAATGACACAATGCTATACCTAGGCCTTGGAGAAAACTTAAATGTGGTGTCATCCCAGATGTGGAGAAGCTGAGAGAGAAGAGGACGCTTGGGTCTAGAGAGACAGCCACACCTGGTCATTCAGTATCCCAGAGCCTGGGAGCACCCGAGTAAGGCCTGGCAGAGCCAAGAGAACGAACCCAGCAGGAGGGAAAGGGTTAACCTCAGACCTCCCAGCTCCTCTAATCAGGCCCAGGCCTGGGCTGGAAGCCCAGCTACCTCCCTGCCCCTGGCCCTCTGCCAGCCAGCTTCCCTGCCCAGCCACCGCTGGTTTTCATCTGCTCACAGGGGGCCAATTCACAGCAGACCACCCCAGGCCCGGCACCCGCCTGCCACCCCAGCGGCTGATCCGAGTCCGGTGTAAATCTCCCCACAGGCCGCAGATCAAGCTCAGCAGCAGGCACACAGTGGCTGCTGTGTGTGTGGGTTGCTGAGCAGCCGGCTGCAGGGAGGCTGCTGGGAAGCTCGGGACCAGCCCCGGGCACGGTGGCTGGGACTCACCTTGTTCTCCGGGCCCTGCCTGGCTTTGCCTCTCCCCGCATCCTACCTCCTGCCTTGTGGAGGCCAGACATGGACCTGGCCTCTCGCCAGCCGGAGCCCGGCTCTCCTGTGGGCTAGGCAGGCAGCTCATTGCAGGGTTTAGTATCACCTTGTGACCTTGGCCTTGTGCCTTCTCCTTTCCATCTGTGAGCCTGGAGGTGGGGGCTGGGGAGGGGGGGCAATGGAGCCTCTCAGAGGGCTGTGGCCTTGCAGTTGTATGTGTGGTCCGCCAGGCATAGAAATCCCAACCTCCTTCTCTGCCTGCTTGAGGCACAAGCTAACCCAAACAGATGCTTGGCTTTGGGGGCAGCAGGAACCTGGCAGGTGGAGGCGCCCATGCTGGCCTGGGGGCAGTAACGGAGTCCCAGCTGGACAACCTAATATATCCCTGGGAAGTCTCCCAGGCCAGGGGCTTTGACCTACCTATGAGGTCAGCTATAGCTCTGATGCCCCAGGAATAGGAGTCAGGGCAGGGCAGGGCTGACACCTCCCCTGAAAGTCAGAGCCTGTGGGCTGTGTACCTCTCAAACCTGACCTCACTTTTAGGGAAGCTCTAGGCTTTTTGTTCCCATTTTACAGAAGGAACAGTGGAGGCCCGGTGGGAGTCAGCAACTTTCCCAGAGCCACCACTGGGGCTACTGGCCTTGGAGTGGGCTGTCTGAGATCTCCCTCCCCCAGGCAGGGGCCTGGCACTCGCTGGGATCACAGACTCCCTGCCTGAGGTCAGCAGGCCCTATGCTCAGGGGTCCTTCTCCAGACACCCTTCTTTCCACGAGGATTCCACTTTTGCCAGACCCATGTACCCCAGGGAGGGGGTAGGGTGGCAACTGATGTACAGATATGGAAACTGAGGCCCTGGGGAAAGCAGGACTTGGACTGCAGGAGTTCTACGACTGTGGCTCCACCTGGCTTTCAAAGCAAGGCAGAACCCTGCCGGCTTCACCAAGACCCCTGTGTGTGCCCTAGCTAGGTGTTTCTGTTGCTTTAATGAAACACTAGGACCAGAAGCAACTTGGGAAGGGAAGGGCTTGTTTCCTCTTAAGGCTCTCAGGCCACACCCAGCTCTGAGGGCAGGCAGGAACCTGGAGGCAGGAGCTGATGCAGAGGCCGTGGAGGAGTAGCTGCTTACTGGCCTGCTCCCAGGGATGGAGTGTGGCCTGAGAGCTGCAATAGAAAAGCAACTCAGGCATTCTGTGTGCAACCCTGCCCACACTCCTCCCCGTGCACAGAGCACTTTGGGCTGAGCCCTAACGGCCGCCTCCGGGGAGAAACGGTAGTCGGTTGTCTCATCTGAGCTGTCAGCCTGCTGGTGGCTCATCCAAGGCATCTGTGCAGTGGGGACATGGTGGTTCTCCTTCATGGAAAGGCCACGGGGGCCAGCAGGGCCGTCGCTCCTGATCCTGCCGTGGAGAGAGCGCCCTCTGCCCAGCAAGCTCCAATTTCTTCTGCTCTCACTGCTTTGGGGGATGTTCATGGGGCTCTTGGGTTGGGCCCAAAGGACAGGAAGCCCTTCTGACAGAGACTGTCTTACACCGAGAAGGATGGAGTACAAGAGAGGCTGGGCTAGTAGCAGCAGGAGGCCAGAGCTGCCCACTGCCTCCTTCCTTTCCACAGGGGTAGGGAGGGGCTGGAGATGAGTCTGACCAATGCTAACTTCTTGTGATTTTTAAGTCAGCGACACTCTGAGGCAGAGGAATCTCCGAGAGCAGGCTGTGTGGTGGGGTAGAGGGAGGAAGGGACTGACCCCCCAAGCACAGGAGGGCAAGACCCCGAGTGGTTGAGGGAACCAGACAGCTCCATGCTCGCCCTGTGGGAAAAGGAATGAAAGGCTTTTTTTTTTTTTTCTGTGGCCCACCTCCTCCCCGGGCACAGGCCCGGCGCTTCTGGCGCTTCCGTTGGGTTCTGCTCCCAGCATGAGGGCCTCAGCCTCGTGGCTCTGAGACTCTCTGGCGCCCTGGCCTCGTGGGGTCAGGAGGCTCCCCTCTGCCTCTCCCTGGAAGTGGGTCCAGCACCGCATAGCCCCTCCTCTCTTCCAGGGAGCCTGCCCTTCACCATGGGTAAGCACCGGGCAAGCCACCGGGGTCCCAATGGCTGTGCAGCCACAGGGTTCCCTCCGACTGGCGGGTGCTCCAAGGGCAAACAGCACAGAAGCAGCCCTGGGCCTGGAGTTAGGGATCCGGGTTGACCTCCTGGTCACCACCCCTGCCTCGGTGTCCTGCTGCGTCATCTGCCCTTCCTCCTGGAGCTCAAGGTGGAATGCGGTGGGATGAGTTTAGGTCCAGGCTACACCTGTTAGGGCCCATCCTTGAGCTGGCCCCAAGCCCCGCTCTCCTTCTGCCGGCCACGGAAACGGCTGTAAACACCCAGTACCCTGTGACTCAGCCGGGCGACTTGGCTCATCAGTGACGACAATGGCAGGCCTGAGGTTTCGCACCAGCATTCGTGTGGCCCCCTTGGGCTGCCTTGGAACTTGTGGTTGACTGAGACAGCCAGTTCCTTGTACCCAAGCTGCCCTCGGGTCAGCCCTCAGCCCATTTATCCGGTGGGATTCCTGCCTGTTGAGATGGCTTGGAATTCGTTGTCCCAGCTCATCCACACATCCCCGTCATCTCCAGTAGCCTCAGAGCTGGGCTTTGACACTTCTGCTAAGCCCGAAACTACCCCAGAGCACCATACCAAACAGCCATCCTCAGCGAGCCACAAGCTCCTCCTCCTGCCCAGTTCCCAGCCACCCACCTGTCTTGTCACAGACTTGCCCTGGTCCCAGACCTCGGAGTCCGCAGCACCAACTCCCAGTGTCCCCAGGCCTCGCTTTCCCCTTCAATTCCTAGAGCTGCAGGATGGTGACAGCTATGGCCAAGCATACATGAGCAGGAGCTCTGAGATCCACGGGTCCCAGAACCTTAAGGTCCCACCTTCAAAATCAAGAGTCAGGCTGTTTCCATCGCTTCCTTAGGTCTCTCGTCCACCCCAGCAGCGGTCAGTCAGTGGTCCTGTCATGCTTTTCAAGCCCTGGGCTCATGCGTCCAACTTCAGACAGAACAGCGAAAGACCCAGCGGTACTAACCCGCCTTTCTGTCAGTCTAGAGAAGTTCACGACACTCCAGACCCAAAGACTCAAGCAAACTTCTCATGCTGAACATCCCCCTTACACGGTCCTGTCAGGTCCAGGTTTAGGGAGCCCTGCCATCTTGACACGCTATGTGACCTCAGACAAGCCTCCACGGGTCTCCGAGCCACAGTCCCCATTTTCAATGAGAAAGCCTGGAGGCGGAAGGATCTAGTGTTTGGGCGTTAGGCAGAGGTGCCAGACGGAAGGTGTGAGCTTGTATGGGGCCAAAGGAGACACTCAGAATCACTCTCAAGGAAAGGGATGGGGGCGGGGCAGCTATACCCCCTAAGGAGTGTGACAAGCAAGCCCACGGGGACGTCCAGCGATGTGGCTTTTCTTATCCTACTCGTGAGCTCTTCCAGATGTGGCAGTGAGGGCATTTCAGAGAGGCTGGCCACTGTCCCCGCGTCACGGTGAGGGACCTGAGCTCCTGGGAGTGTCCCTCCAAGAGAAAGTAGCAGAATAACACAGCCGGGCTGAGACCGTTCTAGAAAGTTCCATGAATGGAGTCTTCCTCTGAGGTTCCACAAACCCCAAAGGAGACTGGGGAGGGAACCTCTGAGAGCTGGTGGGGACGGGCCCCTGCTGGCAAAGGGCCTCGGTGTTGGAGAAATGAGAGATGGGTGGTTGACGAGTGGCACGTGGCACTTGGTGTCTCCCTCACGTGCCTCTCAGCAGGTGCACAGCCAGCCCGGGGCTCCTGCACGGACGGTGGCTGTGCGGAGGGTATTGGAGAGAGCAGGCAGTCTCCTGCATGTCGGCCAAGTGCCCTGGTCCCTTGGCCCTGTGTCTGGGCAGGGACCAGAAGCCTGTGTGCCCTCAAATGACCACGCCTCTGCCCTCCTTCCTGAGGCCCCTGTCAGACTGTGTTGGGGACACTGAGGTAGTTCAGAGCTTAACACCTCAGGATGCTGGTCCAGTCAGAGCCCAGGGTGTGAGGTAAGGGTGACGGTTCTGAGGAGAGATCAGGGAGCCTGAGGCGGCACATGGCCATGGGTCTCTGTCCTGTTCAGAAAACCAGACAGTTCCACAGAGGCCTAAGTTAGACTCTAGGAAGAACTTCCCAGCAGGCAAGGCATTGTAGTGGCTGACGGGCTCTCCACGCTCCGCAGGGCACCGACAGAAGATGGAAGACCAGACCAAGGCCTTCCCCGACCGCTTCGGAGACCTGCGCATGCGCGTAACACCCAGCACCCCCAGCCCCCGGGGCTCTCTCAGCACCACAAGCCACTTCAGCAGCCAGGCCCAGACCCCAATCCAAGGTAAGGAAGAACAGAGACCTGTGGGGAGCGGGGGGAGCGGGGTGGGCGAGGACCCAGGATGTGGTCCCGCTACCCCAGGCCAAGTCCCTGGGGAAGATGGTGCCCCCTCTGTTTATTGGTGGCCAGCTGCAGCAGTCTGCAGGCCCCCTGAGGGCTTCTCTGTACCAGGCCTTCGCCCGTTCGCTCAGCAAAGCTCACTGAGTCACGCACAGTGCCTGACCCCAGGATAAGTCTGAGCAGATGTGGGCAGCCCTCCCTCTGAAGCTCATTATTCCCTGGTGACGTGAAGTTAATCCTGTGGAGTCTGTAGAGCCGGGGTCACCGTGACCCCACTGTCTACACACCCCTGCCACCTCAGCTTTCTCACGGTGAGGAAGGATAGGGTGGGCTGAGTGCTATTCACGCCACACAAATAGGGTGCTACAGGGTGCCAGCGCCGCCTAGCCAGTCTCTCTACCCAGAGTCAAATGACTAGAGAGCCCCGGGCCTGTCCCCATTGCTCAGATGAGGCAAGCCAGGCCGCCAGCAGATCTCTCTGAGGCCTGTTGGTCCAGAACAGGTGCTTGGCCGGCCCCACGGCAGGCAGGCAGGCATTGTACTTCTGCGAGGAGGTTAATGTAGCCGGCTCTGGCCAGGCAGGGGCAGATGCCAAGCCACAGAGGCCAGAGGGCTAGCTGCTGCCCTGTGTGGTACCTGTCCCTTCTGCTCTCCAGTGCTGGCTCGGGGCCACCATGACAGATGAGCGAAGTGATGCTGGAGAAGGTTGAGGCTGCCCTTGGGCCACGTAGCCTTCTGGTGGCCAAGTCCAAAGTCTCCCTGGCCTGTCCCTAGGAGGGGACTTTCCAAAGGCCTGAGAAGGGCCAGACTCAGCTACACGCTGGCACCCCTCTGCCCTGCCTTCTGCTCTTCTCCACACTAGTCTTTCCATGGGGAGGCATTGCCGGGAACACTAACCACGTGTTCTGGGCATGACACAGTGACATGCACTCAGTAAGTTCCGGACTCAGTAAGTGTTCTGCCCCTCATGCCCAGCCTTGTCCAGGAGTTTGCCCTTGGCCCAACCCCACAGGCCGGAACCTACAGAGCCTGAAAAGAATAGGGCTGAGCCAGGAACACCCCAGAGTCCACCAGGGTGAAAAGATACATGCTCTCCCTGTCACAGTGAGAGGGTGTGGTCATCGGACTCAGTGTTCCCAGGAGCCAGAATCGGCCTCCCCACCCATCTGGGCCTCACCTAGCCAGCGTGGCATGGATGGCCAGTCCTTCCTTTACTGCATCCTGAGATGGGAGTCTTCGGCTCCATGTTTGCTCCAACTGGCCCTTTGGTGCTCAGGAGGGGACCCTGGATACCCACAGCAGGGACGAAGCACGTCCTTGGCCATCTGGTGGACGTGACCAGTTCTCGCTCTGCGTTGCACCAGCTGTGTGGTCTTCAGCCAGTCGCCTGACTTCTCTGAGCCCCTGTTTTCTCATCCATAAACTGTAAAGAGGCTCCCGCCGCAGAGCGGCTTTGGCAGGCTCAGGTGTGAAGAGGCACACTCTTGGGTCCTTCCTCCTGGTGGGACGAGGTCCCAGAGATTGCCTGAGGATGCCCCACCACTGTCCTCGGTGCCCATTAACCGCTTTGACCCCTAGCTTTGGTCACTGCCGGCAATGCCAAGACCGGGGTCCCCCCTGCTGCAGACACCCACAATGGGGTCTTCTCACAGCTCAAAGGGCTCATTCAGCTGCACACAGCAGCTGGGGCAATTTGGAGAAAATAAACATTTGCCTGCCCTGCTGCTGGCTGTTTGACGGTGGCCCCGGCGGCTCAGATTTCCTGAGGCCATGAAGCCGTGGGCACGGGAGTTTGAGGAATCTGCCGAGGGTCTGAGGGGGCAGCTGGGTCAGGTTTTTTTTTTCCCGCCACCCTGGAGGAGAAGTGGGAGCAATGAGGAGACGGGTGGTGGGCACAGAGGCAGCTCCGCACATGCTCCGCTGTGGGGCCACAGTCCCGCCATCCCATCCCAGCTCTTGTCTGCTCTGCTTTGAGAACAGGGTCCCGCATCAGCGATCATCGGTGCCCAGCATCCCCTCTTTGGGGCTCTTGCATGTCTATGGGCTTCAGGTACTTCTCCCTCACAAGCCTCAAGACACACTGACCAACCGGGGCGTCCCAGCAGAAAGCTCCAGCAGCCTGCCCCTTGCCTGTTCTCTCTACCTGGACCCAGGGGCAGCCCTTCATGGCAACCCCCAGCCAGGACCAGAGACCCAGGGAGGACACTTGAAACCTTGAGCAGAGCCCAGGAAGCCTAGGAAGGTCTTGGTGACGGCCAGAGGGCCCACTGAGAATAGACACCAACCCTGCTGGCCCGGGGAGAGGGCTTCCCTGACCTTTCATCCATGATGAAGGAGACAAAAAGTGAGGCTTAGCTGACTCAGGTCCTGGGCACTACTTGGGACTATTCCCTGCCCACTGCTGCCAGGGTATGAGGAGGGGCCCCAGGCCAGGGTTTCATCTTATCAGCGTCCCAAGCCAGCCACTTCTGGGCACCTAGAGCAATAGGTGTGACAGTGGCCGCAGCAGGACACAGAGAGCACTCTGGATTGCCAGGCCTGGCTCTGTCCTCGGCATTTTAAGTGTATTAAATCTGATCCAGGGAAACGGAGGCACAGAGAGGTTTAATAACTTGACAAAGGACACTCGGGGAAGGCAGGGCATGAGAATCAAAGACAGGATGACTGAATGGCTCCAGAGGCCACACGGAGAGCCCATGTGACCTATGAGGTCAGTGGTGGGGCCCAGGACAGTGTGCCCTGTAACCCTCAGGCCTCCGCCTAACTGGGCCCCTGTTTTCCCACCAATGGGATTAGCTGTGTTCCCGAAGCCCGTGCGAATGCTGGGACTGGGGTCTGGGATTACAAGAGTAGGTGTGTGGGTTGGCACACCCTGTCCTGGAGCCCACTGGGAAATCCGGGCCCCTGGTGTGGCTGTGTGCTGACCGCATGCTAACGGGGCCGGGGTTGGGACTCCCAGGCCCCTCCAGGTAGCGTTTCATTTTGCAGTGGGGGCAGGTGAGGGTGTCGTGAGCTTAGTTGTGTGACCATCAGGTAGTGCCAGCCTGCGGGGCAACCTTGGGGGGGGGCATAGGCTCAGGAAGTGAGGGTGAGGATGAGAAGAGCCCCCCACAGCCAGGACCCCACTCTACCTACCCACCTACACGCGCAGAGAGAGAGACAGACAGAGACAGAGACATCCCAGCAGAGGACAGAGGCCTTCTGGGACATTCCAGTACTTTCTGGAATGAGTGGGAGAATCAGCTTTTCTCTATCGCTGCCTCAGTTTCTTCCTGTTCAGAGGCAAGGCCCAGCTCCCAATCTCATGGAGACCCGGAGACCCTTGGTCTTGCCAGCTCTTCAGAGTGAGCTGGTGGGAGTCCTGTCTGGTGCCTGTCCTGGCAGGCTGGGAGAGACACACAGGAGGAAGGAGGGCTGCCCCCTCTGCTTTGGCCGGGAGGTCCACTCCCACGGGATCCCTGCATGGTCCGGCCCAGGCCGAGGAAGCGATCCCCAGCGGGGTCACCCACAGTGGGAGAGGACCCACGGGCGGTGCTGGCCTGCGCATCTGACCTCCATCTTGCTGTCCCCAGGCTCCTCAGACCTGAACCCCTTCTCGGACCCGCGCCAGTTCGACCGCTCCTTCCCCACGCTGCAGAGTCTCACAGAGAGCCGCTTCCCGGACCCTAGGATGCACTACCCGGGCGCCATGTCCGCCGCCTTCCCCTACAGCGCCACGCCGTCGGGCACCAGCCTGGGCAGCCTGAGCGTCGCGGGCATGCCGGCCAGCAGCCGCTTCCACCACACCTACCTCCCGCCGCCCTACCCCGGGGCCCCGCAGAGCCAGAGCGGGCCCTTCCAGGCCAACCCCGCGCCCTACCACCTCTTCTACGGCGCCTCCTCCGGCTCCTACCAGTTCTCCATGGCAGCCGCGGGCGGCGGCGAGCGCTCGCCCACCCGCATGCTCACCTCCTGCCCCAGCGGCGCCTCGGTGTCGGCGGGCAACCTCATGAACCCCAGCCTGGGCCAGGCCGACGGCGTGGAGGCCGACGGCAGCCACAGCAACTCACCCACGGCCCTGAGCACCGCGGGCCGCATGGACGAGGCCGTGTGGAGGCCCTACTGAGCACCCTGGAGACTTGCGGGCCGCCCGGACCGTCCCTCCGGCCCCTACAGGAAGAAAACAGACTTTGGCCTGGTCCCAGGGACCAGAGCTGGTGATGGCTCCCAGAGCTCTGTCCAGCCTCGAGTTTGAACAGAGGGAGGGTGTGGGGACCTCCCACAGGACGCTGCCCCAGCCCAGACCCGTGTCCCTCTCCCTGCCCTGCCCAGGATCATCTCCTAAGTCAAAGGCTACCCCTGCCCATGAGGGAGGGGCCTTTGCCGGCAAGAGAAGTTCAGGCTCAGAGATGTCCACCCCAGGGACCAGCCCTCTCTCTCTCTGCAGCCATACCCGTCCAATCAACTGGAAACCCCAATCCCTGAGATGGCGTCACTCTCCTGTAGAGGAGGAAGGCCCAGGACACACCCACATCAGCCCCCAACTTGACTTCCCCACGATGCCAGGCAAGCAGCCCCTGACCAGCTCTAGCTTAGCTGAGGACGATAGGCTGCGGAGCAGGCTCGTCCCTGATGGCAGGTCCCTAAAGCGAGGAAGGCCTCAGCGCCTTCAAGTGCATTCCAGCCCGAAGAGCCCCAGGGACAGAGAGGTCCTGGCAGAAAGTCTTAACTGTGAGGATGGATGGGGTCTTCCCTCACCAGATCAAACTAAGCTGTGTCCCGGGGGTGCCTCACGGCCCACAGCCCCGTTCCCAACTTGTTAGCACCTAGAAGCAAACAACCCTGACAGTGCCCTCCCCCCCACTAAGTGTCTCATCAAGCATTTTAAATCAAGGTCTCTGACAGGAGAAGTTCTGTGTCTATGAAAGCCTCACACCATTCACACCTCATATTCCTCACAGAAGGGGACCAAAAGCTGGAAGAGTCCTGTGGGGGCTCTGGGGAGCGGTGTCCAAGCAGAGGTCAGAGGGCATCGTGAGATCTGGCAGATGGGAAGGGGCTTGGGTCATGGGAATTGTGGGAGGTTGGTGGGATGGGTTAAAAAGCTCTTAACCAGAGCTGGCCCACAGGTGTTTTTTTAAACTGCGTGAGCCACATCCTCTGTGGCCACTGAACCCTCCTCTTCAAGGTTCTCTGTCACAGTGATTGGCCTTCTCCCATTGCCCATCCCTGTATCAGCCACATACACACTCTGGCAGGTCAGGGAGGAAATTCTGTCTCTTGGAAGTAGCTGAGGTAACTTTCCAGCTCTCCTCACCTAGAGGGGCCTCCTTGCCTCTTCTCAGGAAGCAGCTCTAACCCATTGCTCTCCTACCTGCTTTGCTACCGGTCCATGTTGTGGACTGTGTCAGCTCACCAAGGAAGGATCCCAGCGCCTACCACCGTGTAAACCACCCCAGACAGCTACCCTTCCTGATACCCAAACGCTGACGGAGATTTAAAACAATCACCACCACCAGCCCCCACCCCCTTCCTGGTCATTCCTACTCTTTCCCACCCCTGACTAACAGTGACAGCTGAATCGTTGTTGGTCCCACGGTGAATATAGGCCGTTTAAAAAAAAAACAAAACAAAACAAATGGGTCCTCATTTATAAGGCTACTTTAAAGTGCTACTTGAAAGCACTGGCTAGAAAGAAAAGCACAAGGAGGCCGAGGGGTTGATACAATGTTAGCGAGCAGGGGTTGGGCACCGGTCTTTTGTAACATTGCTGCCCTGAGGCGCCCTGCCTGCTGTGAGCGGGTCTTCCTGAGGCAGGCTGAGAGCTGAGAGGCACCGGAGGGCCTGCTTTGCACTATCGGCTGCTTGGTGTGTTTGTTTGTTGTTTTTGTTTTTGTTTTTGTTTTTTTAATGCACAACTTGCTTGTACAGTCAATTGCCCATCTTGGGTACTATTTAACTGTAAAATGAAAACTGTATTTGTTACAATAATATAACAGATGGCTTGAAGGACCCCGTGTCAGGCTTCTGAAGTTACGAAGGTGGGCAAGAGATGGGGGAGGGGGCTGGACATGGTTGAGCGGGCTGCGTGGGCGCTACCCCCACCCCCACCCCCGGCTGGGGAGCCCTCCATCCATCAGGGTGGCTACTGAGGACCCCGGCTCATGAGCCTGTGGAAGACCACCTTCCTGGCTGGGCTGGGACCCCGAACATCGATGGGCCTTCAAGATTACATTGACCCTCTTTCCCTCAGCTGGCTGTGTCCATCGCGGTAGCCACTGCAGGGTCCTATCTGACACCTAGAGATACAGATTGGGGGAGGGACAGGTTGAGGGAGCAGCCAGCCACCCCAATGATCACGTTTGGAGTCGGGTCCTCTCTAGGATGGGTGGTGAAGACATTCCCAGAATGAGAGGCCCTACGGGGATAAAGACGCCCCGGGGAGCCCCTATGAGATAGACACACCCCTCAACCCTCTGGCATCTGCTCGGTGACACACTGGCAGCAGAGGAGACAGGGCCGCAAGGCGGTCATTCAGAGATGAGGTCATTCTGACCAGCAAAGAGAGCTGCCGTGGGCGCCACGGCTCCCCGGAACTGGTAGTTGCCAAGCTGAGGCCAGAGCCTGAAACGGGAGTCTGTGGATGGTGTGGGGAGCTGGCTTGCTAAGCTCTTTCTACCCTTCCATCAGGGAGGCCCGGAACCGCACCCCCAACCTGTGCCTGACCGGATGGGCCAGACAGACAGATTTTCATAAGACAGATGTGGCTCTGTGACTGCCATTTCAGAGTTCCAAGACCTTGCCGCGATGTGCCTAACAGGGAGTTCTTGTTTTCCTAGCTTAGACCCTGGACCCTTTTTACCCAGCAGCACTTCTGTCCCACAGGACCCTGGGTTAGAACAAACCTACAAGTGTCTTCACAGCGCACACGCTTCTATCTGGCTTATCTGAGGGTGGACCTGCAGGTGGCCCCTACAATTCCGGAGCTAAACCCCCGACTTTAACTCCTGTCACCTACATCCCGCTTGTCAAAAGGAAACAGACCAGAAGACGCCCAGGGCCCTGGCTGGAGGAAACCAGTGCAGTTACCTCTGCGGCCTGTAGGTGGCGGCAGGAGAGACTCCGAGACGGCCGAGCGGAAAGCAGCCATTGATGGCACAACTCCCCACCTTAACCCCCTGCTTTGGAGAGGATGCTGTTAGGGAGAACGCCACAGCCTAGGGCGAGTCGCTCTTGCCCTGCCCGGGGTTTCCTCATCCTGCAGGGGCAGTGACGGTAGCAGCTTCCTGTCCCTGCTCCTCACAGCCACCCTGCTGGTCACATGTACCAGATGGCAGCGCGGTCACAGACCCGGAGCTCCTGGGCGCCACAGTGACAGTGACACGCAAGGAAGAGCTGAGTTCTGGGTAGGAAGCCAAGCCCCAGTTAGGGGGAGTCAGAGGGTCTGAAACTGCCAGCCCAGGTGAGGGGGCCAATCTGCTGCCAGCCCGGAAGTCCTCATGGCTCATCTGATAGCCCAAGGAACCCACTGCCGTGATGATCCGCGTCTGGCTTAGCGGCAAACTGGGAGGCAGCTCCCAGGAAGGCCCCAACCCTGTGACGTCAGGCCTGGGATGGCTTTGACTCTTGTCCTGAAAAGCGCACATCCTGTCTGGGCCAAGGGGAAACAGGTCTGGATGAGCCCACGCTGTGGGACATGAGGACAGGACCTGACACGGACCCGGATCTGCCCCCCTTCTCAAGCAGCACCCCTCCCTGCCTCAGACCGCACTCCTGCCAACAGCCAGAGTCCCAGCATGGCCCCTGCGCCCCACACCTCGGCTCGGAGCCCTTGAGTGGCTCCGTTCATCTCAGGGTCATAAATGAAATGAGCTGTCAAAGGAGCCGAGTGTGAGAACCCTCTCTGGCAGAAACCCAGACCGCCCCTCCACTCCTCCCCACGGGGCCTTGCAGAGTGCGGGTGAGGGCCCGTGGCCCCCCAATATCCGCTGCTACACCTGTGTGGTCCAGGCCAGGGGAGTCTGGGAAGCCGGATTCCAAGCTTCCTATTTTTAGTTCGCAACCAAGAGTGGGCTGTTTGTTTTATATATTTCTATCCATCACGGAGTGCCTGCCTGAGCCAGCCGGGAATGCAAAGGGGTGGGTGGCCCGGCTACTTCCCTGCTGTGCCCCAGTGCCGGAAATGGCCAAGACTCCCTGGTACTCTAGCGGGTGGGTGGCTGCCATTGGCCACACAACCCACTGCTTCTGCAGACGGTTTCTTCGAGGCTCTGGCCTCAGCTCTTTCAGTCATTCCCCGTCTACAGATGAACAAGTCACGGCAAAACAAAGTACTCCTCTCCAGGCAGAAGGACA
>REGO01000146.1:809618-825501 GCA_010120015.1 Rhombomys opimus | reverse complement strand
TGTTTGTTTGTTTGTTTTGCTCTGGAATCTGTTTACAGGGCCCTTGTGTGAATCTCCAGGCACATCGAAGTGTGCTAATAATAAGAAACCTACTGTTCCCATAGCACCTACTGTGTGCCCGGCGCTGCTCTGTGGGCTCCAGGGTCACGAACTCACTTGAACCAGAGCGCCGTCATACCTACATACCCTCAGCATCTTTCCAGTGTGGGGCGGCTTGCAGCCTCTGAGGGCCAGAGCCGGGACTGCCACCTGGCAGTCTGTGTCCTCAAGATGCCTGACAGCTTTCCTCAGTCACCTCAGAGGCCTCACTGAGCTCCTTTATTTCAGCCTCACCGCAGCTGTCTGTGGAGCTCCTTGCTTGATTCAAGTACAATAGGTACAGAGCTAGATTTGGCGTCTAGAATATTCTCCAAAGGCCTGTGTGATAAAGGTGTGTGGTCACAGCATGGAGGAAGGGAGAGGAGGTAAGAAATGTTAAGCATGGGGCCAGGAGAGAGGTTTTTCAGCCCCTAGGAACTTGGCCTTGAAGGGGAGTGAGGAACCCCAGCATCTTCCTCTTCATCATCATCCTAGCTGTACGGAGAACAGTTTTACCCGGGGGGAGGGGGGAAGGGCAGCTGCCGCCATTGTGTGCCACCAGGAGGCACAGGTCCCAAAGCATCCTGGCCAGTGGATCCCAGGCCGAAACGACCAAATGCAGAGAGGGAGATGGAGGCCGTGTGTTTACAAGGCCCTTGTCCCAAGGTGGGGGATGGGGTGCTGCACTGAGGAGGCCAGCTCACAGATGAAGGGCTGGGCCAGACAGCTCCCTCCACAGCTTGCCCATTTCTCTCAGGTGGTGCCGAAGTGACCGAAGACAGCAGAGGAAAGAACCCAGATGTGTGTTCTCACAGGCCCAGCAAGCCCTCAAGCGCTTTCCCCTCCACGGACTCCGCCCACAGCACACATGAGCCAGCCCTGGTCACTGAGGCCTAGACAGGGTAAGAGCTGGGGCCTGTGGCTGGTGGGCCGGGGAGAGCGAAGGCCAGTTCTGCCCCCTCAGGCTTGCCGTGAACCTGAGTCTTGAAATCCTATCTGCTTCTGCCCAGAAGTGAGTCTCTTTCCCCCTCCTCCTCCCAAGCAGTGTTGGGCCCCAGAGCTGTCACACTGCCCTGGAGCCACATCTTAGAACTCTCAAAATAAGACCTGGCCCAACACCCTAGGGGGGGGGCACACCCACATGTGAACAGTGGCAGATCTGGGGCGTGAAATCGCGGGCAATTTTTATTTCCTTCTTGGTACTTTCCCACAGCTCCCAGACTTCTCTACGGTGACTGCGACGTTAAAATTAGAGGAGGGGAAAAAAAAAAGAAAAAAGAAAAAAGAAAAGCACTGTGGTGGGTTCTCTCTCTTCCTCCCTGGAGACATAGCATCGGAAGTCTCCCTGCCATGGAGTGTCAAAGGCGCCAAGCTTATTAACCCACAAAAGGAAACGGGGGAGGGGGGGCGAGGACCACCCTCACCCGTGCCTGCCGGGCGGCAGATGTGATGGCGTAGGCACGTCACCCACTGACTCAACTACTCTAGAGTCTGGTGCTCTGGTCCCCATTTCACCGGCGGGGATACTGAGGCATGCGGAGGGAGGGGTCACCTTGCCCGTGTTCACTCAGGTGGCGTGTGCTAGAGCTAAAATCGAACCCAGGACCCTCTGGTTCTCTCCACCTCTGGTAGGAAGTTCAATCTCAAAACGTGCAGAGGAAGAGTCATGCAGGAAGTCTGGAGAAGAGGGTCCAGTTCCTCATGATGTCACCCCTCCAGCTGTCAAGGAACCACAACCTCAGTGGCTGTTGACATCTGTCATTCGTCTTTCTCTCTCTCTCTTTTTTTTTTTGGATTTTCAAGACAGGGTTTCTCTGTGTAGCCTTGGCTGTCCTGGAACTCACGGAGATCCACCTGCCTCTACCTCCCGAGTGCTGGGATTAAAGGTGTGCGCCACCATCGCCCGGCTCCCATTTCTTTTTCTTTTTAATTTATCTGACGCTGGGCGGTGGTGGCACACACCTTTAATCCTAGCACTCAGGAGGCTGAGATAGGCAGATCTCTGAGTTCCAAGCCAGCCTGGCCCACAGAGTGAGTTCCAGGACAGCCAGGGCTACACAGAGAAACCCTGTCTCAAAAAAAAAAGATTTTATTTTTAATTGTGTGTGTGTGTGTGCGCGCGCACACACACGAGTGTAGATTGTTTCAGAGGTCAGAAGAGGTTGCCGGATCCCCAGAGCTGGGGCTGTAGGCAGCTGTGAACGTTCAGTGTGAGTTCTAGGAACCAAACTCAGATTTTCTGTAAGAGCAGCACATACTGTTAACTACTGAGCCAGCTCTCTTGCCCTCATCTGCCTTTTTTCTTCAGGGCTGAGGCTTGATTTATAGTCATTGTACATTGGCTAGACTGGCAACACTGGTGCCCAGTACAGATAAAGCCAGAGTAGCTATGCCCGCCATTGGCCTTCTTCTCTTGGAAACAGAAACAATAAATATGACAAGATCCGTTGACTCAGGGAGTCCATGGGCAAGAACGGGTTGCTTAGAATAATCCAGAAAGAGGAAGCCATGAGCGTAAAGATGTTCGTGTCAGCGTCAACCTCTGCAGCAAAAAATGTCCATTCCCGGAACCCGATGGGAAAGGCTATAAAAGGGCATTCTCTGGTGCCAACCTCGGCAAGGCTGCTGGTGACGGCACCTCCCGACGAGGCGCTTCTCAGTGAAGGGCCAGCTCTGGTCCATCCAGAGATGATGGAAGTGTCCTTAAGTAACTTCCAAGGTGAGGTCAGGAAGGTGTTGCAACTTCTGCCTCTGTCTGCAGAGCTCACCCCGGGGGGAGCCCATGTCATGAAGATGCTTGAGCTGCACCTTGGAGAGGCCCGGATGCAGGGAGCAGAGCTCTCTGGCCCTGCAGGCTCATTCGTGGACATAAAGTGGGGCCAGAGATGCAGGGGCCGGAGAGGACATGAGCTCCGATCTCTCGGGTGCGTGGATGGAAACCAATCAAAATTCCAGCACCTCGGAGATGGCTCAGCGAGGAAAGCGTGTGTCACACACACACAGGGCTGGAGCTTGGATTCCCCGCCCCCGAAGAGCAGGTGGGGTGCTGCGTGCACCCCTGTAAGCCCCGTGCTCCGGGAGCAGGGACAGGAGGAAACCTGGAGCATTTGGACCAGCCAGTCTAGCTGAATCAGTGAGAGACATCTTAAAAAATAAGCAGGGCGTGGCGGCGCACGCCTTTACCGCAGCACTCTGGAGGCAGAGGCAGGTGGATCTCTGTGAGCTCAGGAGTTCCAGTCAGAGCCACAGAGTAAGACCTCGTGTCAAAAAGGGGGTGGAGGGCAACAAAAAACCAGCAAAAAATGTGGAAAGCGATTGAGCGGAACATGTGACACTGACCTCTAGCTCTCACCGCACACGTGTGACACAGGCACACGTGACACCCTCCCCCAAGCAGGTCTGAACATGTACAGACACACATACACACAAAATCAGTCGGAATTCACTTGTGCTTTGTAAATGAGGGGATATTGGCCGGCCAGTGGTGGCCCATGCCTGTAGATCCCAGCACTCAGAGGCAGAGGCAGGCGGATCGCTGTGAGTTCGAGGCCAGCCTGGTCTACAGAGTGAGTTCCAGGACAGCCAAGGCTACACCGAGAAACTCTGTTTTGAAAAACATAACAAACAAAAAACCCTATTAGTTCCCATTCACTGTGTAAAATGTAGACATATAAGACCAGGCTATGGCCAGGGAAGAGGGAAGCTGCTTTAGAGAGTATGTCCACATGACTTACAGCTCTGTCACACACACACACCACACACACACACACACACACACACACACACACACACACACACAGAGTTGTACATGCATACAAGATGAAAAAAGGATGCTTCTATTAGGAGACAGGAATTCTGGATAGCTTAAAATTGTTAAGTATATCATTTAAGAAGCATCACATTGGGGCCCAAGAGATGGCCCAGTAGTTAGGAGCCCTTGCTGTTCTTCCAGAGGACTTGGGTTGAATTCCCAGCACCCACATGACAGCTCACACCTGTCTGTAAAACATCAGGCAAAACACCAACGAACGTAAAATAAAAATAAAAATAAATTATATATATATATATATATATATTTTTTTTTTTTAAAGCAACATATTGTCTTGCAAAAGATGAAAAAGTGGCCACAGGATAGTGTATTTCTACAGGGGTCTACCCTCAGAGGAGTCTGCGTTGCAGTCACCAATAAGGCTGCTGCCCAGAGCACCCTTCACGGAGCTTCCCTGTGGAGACTCGAGGCTCAGGAGCAGGAGGGCAGAGCACGGTCCTGCGGGGCCTGGGGTGCAGCCACAGAGGGCAGGAAGGCGGCAGCACGTGGGGAGGGACCAGAGCTGTCAGTGCCCCGATGCCTAGAGAGAAGGGGGCTGCTGGACCTGGGGATCTTCCTGGTGGCCTTAGGTCAGAAACCATGCAGAACCTCGCCCCTAATCCCCACAACCTGCACCCCAGTCGAGAGGGTGATCAACCAGCATGGAGCCAAAGCTCAGGCACCCCGGAACCGGTGCCCCTCGGTTTCTGGTGGAAGTCAGTCCAGCACAGCAATCAGCAGACGTCATAGCAAGGTGCTTGCTGCCCGGCAGCCCCTCCATGGCGTGAGCAGCTTGATCGCCATCTTCAGCAGCTCCTCTTTACTGTGATGCCCACAGTCTGGCTGAAGGGCTGTCCCTGGTGGTGTCCCAAGTACCAGTCCAGACCACCAAGGCAAGGCAGGCCCCTCGGTTTCCTCCAGTTTCCTCACCTGAGCACGGCTTACCCTACTGATCCAAAGAGGTGGAGGGGTCTCGAGGCTTCAAATCTGCGGAAGAAACCACAGAACTCTATTGTAAAGATAAAAACCTCCCAGCTTCTGAAGAGAGGGTCTATCTAGCAAGTGTGAGGCCACACTCAGGCATGTACACACACACACACACACACACACACACACACACACACACACACACACTGGGGGAGGTAAGGAAGGGAGGATGTAAATAAGCAAAGTTTAAAAAAAAAAAAAGAGCTGAGAAACACAGCACAGACCACAAAGAGAACATTAGGCTCTGGGCTGGTGATGTCAGCCTGGAGACTTAAGTTTGATCCCTGGAACCTATAGAACAAGAAACACGACTCCCAAATTTTTTCCTCTGACTGACTCCCGTGTGCTGGGGTGTGTGTGCACACACACACATACAAAGCTGATAATAATAATAAATTAAAATCTCTCAAACCACTAACTTGTAAAGAACACATATAAGTTAATTGAAAAGAATAAGGTCCTAGGGGATAAGATACTAGTTTGAAAACAACAGGAGGTAAATGAAAATGGATGGACCGAGGCCATTGCTAAACTGAAAGAGGACTTGCTTGGGTTCCATTGAAGCAGAGAGGAATGGAGCAAGTCCCCCACACCCACCCCATAATACCTCGCAAAAACCTTGAAACAGCTCCTTTTGGTTCACATTTCCTTTTAGTTTTCTGTGTTTTGGTTTGTTGGTTTGTTGGTTTGTTTGTTTGTTCCAGACAGAGTCTCTCTGTGTAGCCTTGGTTTTCCTGGAACTCGATCAAGACCAGGCTGGCCTTGAACTCACAGATATCTGCCTGCCTCCGCTTCCCTGAGTGCTGGGACCACAGGCGTGCACCGGCTTTCTTAATTCATTTCCTGAGACCCTGTCTGGAAGCTTCGCTGGTGGAGCACTCCCCCCTCCCCCTCCCCTCCCACCTCCTTCAAATGTTCACACTTTCATTTTTCATTTTCCGTTTCTGATTATTTCCTCTGAACTCCACACCCTGCCTACAGCCCCAGGTGTGTGCTCCACGCCATTCTGTGACTAAATGTGACTAAATGTGTCACCGTGAGAGCTGGAAACAACCGGATCCTGCTCATCGTGGGATAGGCAGCAGGGAGGGCACCTGACCAAAATCTAGAGTTGCAGATGACGTGGAGATGCCTTCGACAGAGCCTGTTAGCGACAGAGAATAAAGCCTTACAGCTCTCAAAGGAAAAGGAAAAGAAACCCCTAAGCCAAGACGCACCGCAGCAGGCTGTCCCTGAGGGCGGGCACTCACCCCCAGGTCACAACTGGGCTGGGGGGGGGGGGTTGCTGCCTCCTGTGCCTTCCAAACACCCTCGATGAGCAGAATGACTCTAGTCATCACTTAAACCAAAAAAGAAAAACAAAACAAAACAGAGGTACTCCCCTCATCCCTGTCATTTTCATTTTCTTACTGGAAAGTGTCCTCAGAAGCCAGCTGAGTCTGGGTGGGTGAAGGTTTGTGGGGCGCTCCTGACCTGAGCCGTGCTCTCATGACCCATTCTTACCCATTCTTGCATTGCCGGCCTAGCTCTGTTCAGAGCGTTTCTCCCTTGCCATTCTGGATGCTTCTGGAAGGCAGAGGCCCAGTGTCCCTGTTTATTCACGTCTAGCCACACCACCGACACTGGTAAAAAGTAGGGCTGCCCCATACAGATGTGTTTTAACCTGAGTTGGACCCTGGGCTGGGGAATGGCACCATGACACCCCAGAGCTGTTGGGGGTAGTGCTGAAAACCATCGGGAGAGGATAACGGCACAGGTGCACACCTGCTGACCCTTGAGGCTTTGTACCAAATCCACACTCACGCACCAACATCCCCACTCTGGCCTTAACGAGGCAGAGAGCTCCAACCCCCCTTCTCAGCCACTCCGCCTCGGAGTTCCTTGTCACACAGAAGCTGGAGACGATCCGGCTTTGCGCCAAGATGACTTACTCCTACACGCATCAGAGGAGAAAAAGCAGGTGTGGAATGTTAAGTTGGAAAGCATTGACAGAGAGCATTGCAGGATTTCCCCTTTGAAAACAAGCCTGCCACCGGTAACCAAGTTCATTCTGGACCAGAGACTTCATTTTCCATTTCTTTACATTTTCTGATCGAAAATGCAAAATGGGCAGCCTCGGGATTCCTACAAGGGGCCTTGAGTTCCAGAAGGACCTCTAGAAATTGGGAACATTTTTTTTTTACCTATTAAAGAGAAGGCCAAACAGTTTTCTGTTATCCTGTGTGTGTGTGTGTCTGTGTGTGTGTGTGTGTGTGTGTGTGTGTAGGCATGCCTGTGAAGCCCCAAGGTTGCCAGGTCTGCCTCTGTCGCCCTCCATTTTGTTCATGAAGGCAGGGTCTGTCGGTTGAACCCTGGAGTGGTCTCATTCATCCATCCGGCCTACCCACAGACGGGTCTCCATTACAGGTGGTTGTCATGTCTACCCAGCATTGCTCTTGGCGGGGTGTCATTGGAGCCTCTGGGCTCTCTTAGCATCCCCTGGTGAGGCTGCTGATCATCCCCACAGAAAAATCCCCTTGGTAGGCTTTGGGCCACCCCTGTTCCCTGTCTGGCCAAAGAGTCAGCCTGGCTACACCCTGTTAACGTGGGAAGTAACAGCATCCAACCCAGCGCCAAGGGAGGGGGGAAGAGGGAGAGAGAGAGAGGGAGGGATGGAGAGAGGGAGGAAGGAAGGAAAGAAGGAAGGAAGGAAGGAAGGAAGGAAGGAAGGAAGGAAGGAAGGAAGGAAGGAAGGAAGAGTGCTATAGCTGGCTCAATGAAACTAGTTTGCTGTTTGGGCATGGAGTCAGAGAGCAAGAGGACTCTTGATGAAACCAGGGCTTTTCTTGTTTTATGGCATGGCATCTGAATGCGGCGGCAGATTCCCCCTTTGTCCTAGGTGCATCAACGCACACAACCCCTCCCCCTCCGCCCTGGCCGGCCCGCCCCGTTCCAACCGTGCAGAACTAGGGCGAGGTGCCATTGAAAGCTAAGAGACTTTCTGTGGGGACAACGTCACCAGCCTTTGGAGATCTTCCGTGCACCTGTCACCTCGGCCAGAGGTCCAGCGGCCTGCCTTTCTCTTTTAGGTGACATCCCCTGCTCCAGCCACAGCCACGCAAGCACGTCCTGGGGCCACCCGGGGTCCCGGGGTCCAGGGGCCCCTGGAGAGACGGCAGCAGCGCCCTGGCTCCGCCTCAACCCAACCGCCACCCGAAGCTGGCCTTCTGCCGGGCGCCGGTGAGAAGAGGGTGCAGCGGAGGCGCGAAGGGGCCACGTGTGAGCCGACCTTGCGGCAGGTGCGGCCCCTCCCCCTCCCCGGCCCGGCCCCGGGGTGCGAAGTGTCGCCCGCCCGATAGATGGCTGCGTCCGTTCGCCACAGGAAGGAGGGAAGGAGGCCGGGGGTGCCTTCGCGACACGCCGCGGCCCTGACAGATCTGATAAAGAGGAAGGAAGCCAGCGACGCTGCGGATCTGAGCTGACAACTCCCCAAACTGCCGGCGTCCTGCAGCTGGCCCGGCGCGGTTTGCAGAAGTGGCGCCCGAGGGAGGGTCGCCGGCGCCCCCTGCCGGCCGTTCGGAGAAAGCCCTCGCCCGTCCGGTGACAGGTCCGCCTGGCCCTCTCGGCCGCGAAGCTTTCTTGAAAGCAGGTCTTGGGTGTGGGCCTGGGGCCTCTCGACTTCTGCTTGTTGCAAGAGACGTGCCCCACCCACCCCCCAGAACAAACCCAGTGTCCTGTGCGCCCCAGCTGGGCCTCAGTTCACCTGATAATCTAGTTTTAACGAGAAAAGCAGGGAAACGACTTTGTACACCACTTCATACGGCTACCATATGTGGCTGCGACTGCCATTTCCTAGCCGTGCATCCTTAAACAGACGTCTTACACCCCTGTGCTTCAGTTTCCTCATCCACTAAATGGGAGTGCTCTGGGTAAGGACTGTGAAAGAGCTGGACTATGGCAAGGCCTTCAGAATAGTTACTAGCGTAATTATGTACATGCTTGTTAAGCGAAAGCATTTAAACGGCAGTGCGTGGCTGGGAAGGCTGTCAGCGGAGGCTGAGAGAGGGGGTTTCCCTAAGGCCTGAACTGCAGACCAGAGTACACGCTCTGTTTTGCTACAAGTTCCATGAGCGCTTGAACCTACCCTGAAGTTGCTAAATGCAGTATTCTATATACATCAAGTTAGGTCTATTTGGTTGTTGCTTAAATTTGTCTTCTCTCCCTCTCCCCATCTCTTTTCTTTGAAAAACAATTGAGATGGAGGATACACACACACGCACACACACACACACACACATGCACATACACAGAGAGAGAGAGAGAGAGAGAGAGAGAGAGAGAGAGAGAGAGGTTATATATCTATCATAGATCCCAGGCTGGCTTTGAACTTACTATCTGGTATGTGTAGCCAAAGATGGCTCTGAGCCTCAATATCCACCTGTGTTCACCTCCTCGGAGCTGACATTACAAGTAAACTTGTGGGGATTGAACCCAGGGTTTCAGGCTTGCTAGGCAAACTCTACCATCTGGCCTACAAGTTGCATTTCCTCCTTAGACGGAGTTAGAGCCCTGCTCTGCCCTTTCTCCCGCCTGTGGAGGGGCTCGGCACTGAGCATAGGGTTTCATCTTGGCAGACTTCTCTCAGCTCTGTAAAGATGCCCTGTCCTCCGGCTGCAAAGCCAGCCTGCTTTCGCTGTGGCCGCCTCACCGGCTCCGACCCACCTTCAGGTCATTTTAAATGGTCAGCAGTTTCACCATGATGGACTTATGTGTGTTGAGCTTTTCCCTGTTCTGCACGGACCTTACAGAAACGTCATGGGTTTGTAGGTCGGTTCCCTCAATTAGGTTTTAGAACTTTCTCGGCCATTGTTTGTCAGACGCAGCCCCTGTCGCACCGCCCTTGCCTTCCTGGACTTCATTGCGAACAAGCAGGCTGCACCAGCCTGCGAACGTCTCTTGTGTGGGTGTGGCTCTCCTGGTTGCTGTGTACCTTTTCCTTTCTTTGCTTTAAAGCGAATCTCTCTCTTCCCCTCCCCCCGTATGTGTGTATGTTCTTGTGTGTAGGCGTTTGCACATGTGGAAGCCATATTGCTTTCACAGATGAAGATTTGAGCTTGACTGAGCAGCCAGCAGACTCCATGGATCCCCTTGTTCCCGAATCCCCAGGCCTGAGGACACGTGGAACACGCAGAATCCTACAGTGTGTGATCCTTGGAGTCTGACTTGTATTACAGAGTGGCTCTTTTGGCTCATCCATACTGCGCCATCTGTCACTACCCCACGGCCCTTCCACGGCTCAGTCACTGCACAGTTTACCGACTAGTCAGACAGACACGTGAGCTGTCTCTGCCGAGTACCGCAGACAGCGCAGCTATGAAGATGATATGAACACATCACCCCATCCTCCCTCCCTCCTTCTGCTTTCATACCTACATCCCTTCCTTTTTCCACCTACCCTCCCGGCTTTCCCTAGAGCCCTTCCTTTCCTTCCCTTTCACCTGATTAACCCTGGCCACAGTCGGCCATTTTTCAAGCAAATATATAACGTACTTTGAGCATCCCCACCCCCGTGTCCTCTCCCCCTCCCTCTCACGCCCCTCCCCGTCCCTCTTGTTAACCCGGAGTTTCACTTCTACTTCCACGTCGTCTGTACATATATGACTGTGTGCGTCTATATAAAATCTAGGACTCACAGATGAGAGGAATCAGGCGATGTTTCTCTTTCTCAGGCTGAGTCAGTTCACATAGTACCATCAGTCACAGTTGCATCCGTTTTCCTGTAGGGGACACAACTTTCTTGTTCTCTTCCGTCTCCTCTTCCTCCTCCTCTTTTCAGTTTTAGTGGACGTTTACTTAGCCAAGCCAAGCAACATAAACACTTCAAAGAGAGACTGGAGCAGGCTGCTCGAAGGCGGGGAACTTCGTCCCGTATGGCTGAAAACACTTCCATTGTGTATAAGCCACATTTTCTTTAGGCGCTTCTCTCTTGCTGGACACCTGGGCTGGCCCTGTCACTTAGCTATTAGTAAACACCCACGGGAAAGCATCTCTGTGATTCCTTGACTTGGAGGCTCTCAGGTACCAGGAGTGAGATGGCGGGGTGACACAGTAGCTCTATTTTAAGTTTTTGGAGGAGCCTCCATCTTGATTTCCATATGGCTGCGCCCGCTGGCATTCCCACCATTCGGCATAAGGTTCCTCTCGCTCACATCCCTGCTGGCACGCGTCCCTTTCTAAGTATGCAGCGTGTCTGTGTGTGTGTATACAAGTGCAGGAACCGTGGAGGCCGGAGGGGACGGCTCTGGCGCTAGAGCTGCAGGCGGCTGTGAGCCACCCAGCGTGATGCCGGGAACCAAACTCGGGTCCTCTGCAGAAGGAGCGGGTGCCCTAAACTGCTCGGCAGTTTCTCCCGCCCTGCGTGGCATGTTTTCTTGGTAATAACCCTTCTGGCTGGGATAAGATGGGCTCTCAATATAGTTTCAAGTTGTATTTCCCTTCTTAAGGAAGGATGTTGAACAGTTTTTCAAATATCTACTGGTCATTGGTGTTTCTTTAGGGCTGTATTCAGCTCATCTGCCCGCTCAACTCACGGATGGCTCACTTTTTAATTAAAATAAAAACACCCTCAGATTCTAGGCATCGTGGTCGGCGAAGGTCTTCTTTCATTCTGTAGGCATCTCTCCATTCCGCTGATTGCTCTCGCTGTGCAGCACGTTTCCTATAATATGCAACCCCACGCGTCTGTTCCTGCTGTTCTGTCCTGAGCTCCTTTTGCAGAAGCGCCTCACCTGTGGTGGTTACTTTTAAATGTCCACTTGCCACAACCCAGAATCGCTGAGGGAGAGCGCCTCCGTGAGAAACTGTCCAGGTCTGGTCAGCTTGTGGGCCGACTGCGGGAGACTGGCCCCACCTACTGTGGGTGGCACCATTCCTTAGGCTGGGCCCTGAACTGTGTGAGAGAGAAGATGGCTGAGAGAAAAAAAAAGCAGGCCAGCAGCATGGCTGCACTCGATCCTCTCTGCTCCTGATTCTGTCTTCCCTGCAAGGACCAGCTTTAACACAGAGTTGTAAGCCAAATAACACCCTCGTCCTCAAAGACACGTCTGGGCAGGGTCACAGCAACGGAAATGAAACTAGGCCAGGATCTGTGCCTAGATTTTATGTTTTCCTCTAGCTGTTTGTTTCATGCCTCGCATTGTGGCTCTGACCCATTTTGAGCGACTTTTGCACAAGGTGAGAGCTGGGCATATAGCCTTGTTCTCCATTTACTGTTCTCCCCATTTACTGTCTTTTCTCCAGTGCATGTTTTGGACGAGTTTGCCAAATATTAGGTAAGCAGTAGCTAGGTGAGGTCATTCCTATTCTGTCCCACTGGCCTACATCTCTGAGGTTGTAACAGTACCATGCTGTTGTTACTATGGCTCTGTAGCATAATTTGAGATCAGGTATTGGGATACCTATAACAAGGTTCTGTTTGTCATTATTCTGGTTGTCCAGGGTATTTTGTACTTCTATATCAACTTCAGGGTGTGTATGTGTGTGTGTGTGTGTGTAGTTTTGTTCTGTGAAGAATGTTCCTGGAGCTTAGTTGAATCTTTTCTGAGAAAGTATTCAAAACATAAGAGCTTCAGAAACCTAAGTATAAGTGAAACCAAAGATAAAAGATTCCTCTGATTCAGTTAATGCAAGAAAAGCCTCCCTAGTCATGTCCACAGGCCAGCCTCATCTACACAGTCCCTCCCCTCCCATGGGATTCTAGATTGCGTTAAAGTGTTAAAACTGAGAAGAGATGACTGGATCTGATTTCCAGTCTGGGTTACGTTACATCTTTTGGTTAAAGAATTACAACCATTTGCATTTAGGCATAGGGAGAGATTTGCTAGTTGCTGTAAATGGTTTTTATTCTGTTTGTTTGGACCATTGCCCCTTTCTTTCTCCCAGGGGTTTCTGGCTTGCTGTGTTGGATCCTTTCCTAGCTCTCTTTTGTTCATACAGTTGCTGTATGAAGTATTCTCTCCTCTCCTGTCTCCCCTGCTCTGTGTTTAGGGCTCCTTTAAGTGTCTTCTGGAGCCCTGGCTCAGTGGTTGTGGACTGCTGAAGTTCCTTGAGATGTCCTCACTATTCTCCGATTTTAAGAGAATTTTGCTGGATGTAGCCATCTCTGTTGGTGGTTCTTTACTTTCAGGACTTGAAATGATCTGATGTTTCCTGGCTGGGGATTGGGAGGGAGGTCTATCGAGAGGTCTAAGGTTATTCTGATGTTTCTCTGTACTCTTCTCTTACAGCTTTTACTACTTTTGCCATCCCAATCATTAGGTGCCATAGTATGGTTCTTTGATCACGTCCATTTGGGCTCCAAATGGGTTTGGATGTCCATTTCTTTAGATTTGGGGATTCTCTGCTACAATACTCTCTCTCATATGTGCACGTGTGTGGGTGTGCTCCTCCACCATGCATTAAAGGAGGCGAGAGGTAGATGTCTGGGGTCTTCCTCTGCCTCTCCACCCATTCACCCAACTACCCACCCATTCATTGAGACAGAGTCTCTTTTAACCTGGAGCTTGCTGTTTTTGCTAGACTAGCACAGCATGCCCATGAGCCCCTGGGATGCACCCCACCCCCTCCCACCATCCAGCCATCCATTTCGACGACTGTGACTTCAAAAATGTAAAGAACCACCTTGTAAGCTTATGCCTGATATTTTGTCAAAGTGACGTTAGCATAAAAACATTTGAGACAAACTGACACTCTTACGCTTTTATGAACATGGTACACCTCTCCACACCCAGATTTCTATTTACCCTTTCGAGCCTTTGCAGTTTCCTCCACAAGGGAATTGTACACACTTTATCAGATTTGCTCTTAAGTGGCTAACAATTTGGGATTGCTTTTAATCTCTTAAAACATTCTTTCTAAACAGGTACTTATCAGAATTTTCCCGCTTATTCTTTCTCCCTCACCCAGGTTTCCTTCGGAAAAAGCAATGCTGCAATTTAGTTTCTCGTTTGCTTAGTAGGAGTAGATGGCATTTACACTGACTTTTAAAACCTTTACCTTCATTTTATGTGTCTGGCTGTTTTGTCTGCATGTGTGTGTGTGCATCATAGGCGTGCCTGGTGCCCCAGGAGGGTGACAGATCCCATAGGGCTGGACTCACAGTTGCTTATGCACCACTATGTGGCTACTGGGAGTTCAAACCCAGGTCCCCTGGACCAGCGCTCTCAACTGCTGAGCATCTCTCCAGGCCCTGACTGTGCTATTTAATGCCACAGGTAGAAATCCAATTGAGTTCTGTTAAGAATTTGCATGTTGTTTTAGACTACACATAGATACATGGGCAAAAACCATTGTTTTCTCCCTCCATTCCGATGCCTTCCAGTGTCACTGTGCAGCTGGACAACTCCACAGCAGCAGGGACAGCTCCCACCCCCCAGTGGCTCCGAGGCTTCATGCTCAGCTCACTTTCTGGGTGTTCCTGGTGGAGGCTCTTATCAGGGCTACAAATCAGGTACTGGGCCTGGGCCTGGGCCTGGAGAGGCAGCTCAGCAGTTAGAGCTGTACACTGCCCTCATCCAGGACCAGCCCAGACAGTCTGCCAATCCAGCTGGAGGACCCAATCAATGCCTCTTCTGCTCTCTGCAGACACCCCACATGCATGAGCACGTGTGTCCATGAACACACATAAAAGTATTTTAGAATGTGATCTATATTGCTGAGGATCGATTCTACTATTCTCTACGCTTTTCATTTTCCTTCCTGTGAAATGCGCTGAATCACAACAGTTTGACACCAAGTTATATCCACGAAGGAGAAAAACGTCCTTTGATAGTGAAAATATATTTATTTGTCTTAATACAATAGCTGCCAGCAATATACTGGTGTTGATGTTCCAGAGAGAAGAAAAATGCAAGCATTCTGTAATAAGCTTTCATTCCTACCCAAGGAATTCTATAAAGAAATACTCCAATCCTGTTCAGCATTATGACTTGGGAGCTGGATTTTCATGGCTTGGGACTTACATTTTTTCCATAATAAAATAATTTTAGTTGCTCCCACTTTGATAATTGTAACAATGAACCTTTAGAAATCTACTGTGGGTTTCACTAACAAATGCCCTCTCTCTGAACCAAATTTTGATTATTGTCAGCCCACCAAACTGGTGAATCCACTACAACCCAATGTGTGGACCAAAATCTTAACCAAAAAAAAAAAAAAAAAAAAAAATCTATTTCCCCTCATTTTTTTCTTTGTAGATATTTGCTAAATGGGGTTTTTTTAAATACTCAGAAATAAATGCTATCTACATGCAACTCTGAGGAGATTCTGGAAGTATAACTCAACAGAAGTATAAATGCCTAAATTCTAGAGCTGCTCCACCTCGTGCACACAGCAGTCGGAACCTCTTAATGGTATGCAAACTGCGGTTCAGAGCTATGAAAGCCAGTGTTCTCCCATTTGCATTGTGCTGAAAGGCTGTATGTACATCAGAAAGGAGATTACGGTTCTTAGAACAGAGGCTTCCCCACTATTTCAGTAGCCACTGGAAAATAGGAAGACTCCGCTCGGAATCCGGCTCCAGGATGAAGGGCTTGGAAAGAGAGGAGGCTAAACAGAAGCAGAGGGGCGAGTCACCAGTGTGGACATGAGGCCAGATGACTTCCATCCATCAGTCCTCACGCGGCATCAGCGGTGCGGAAACACACTTCACAGCCCAAGCCTGGAAGCCAGGATCTCCGCAGGGAGGAAGAGGGAGTGCCTGCTGTGGGGGCTTCCTGTTTGCATCTTCCCACCATTCACCCATCTCCAATTTGTTTGGCTTTCTTGATATAAAAATGTCTCTCTCTCTCTCTCTAGAGAAAAACAATTCTACCTTCGTCAAGAGAGACGGTCCTCCCTTGGACATCCGGAGACAGCAAGAGCAACCACGAGGCAACTCAGGAAGCCGCAGAGGACAAGCCAACGAGTGTTGGCTTCTCTGGCAGTTTCGGCACGCGCCCCTCGCCATCCTGCACATCCTCTGGGGGAGCAGCA
>REGO01000146.1:785916-803699 GCA_010120015.1 Rhombomys opimus | reverse complement strand
CCTGGAGACTCCACAGTGGCTACGAAAGCCTGCGTGGACCTGGGGAGATGGCTGAGTATAACTGCTGGATTGTTTTGAGACAGGGTTTCTCTGTGTAGTCCTGGCTGTTCCAGACTCGCTTTGTACACCGGGCTGAACTCGCAGAGATCTACCTGCCTCTGCCTCCTGAGTGCTGGGATTAAAGGTGTGTGCCACCTCACCTGGATAAAGATTTAAAAAACACACACTATTTCATTGTCTTCCTTTTTCAGTTTGGCTGTTTTTGATACAGTCTCATATTAGTTATGCTGGCCTTGGCCTCCTGAGTCTCCTGCCTCCATCTCCCAAATGCTGGGACTGCACAGCCTTCTCTGACACGGTCTCTCTAGCCTTAGGTGTGTACTGCACAGCTAATGTTCTCTATTATTACGATTAGCTTGGTGTCTCATATAATAAACACGCTGGCCTCGAACAGATGACGGGAACCACACAGAATGACAGTGTAAGTCCAGTTAACAGTTACCTATTACATCTTTGAGTTTTAATTCAGTCACAGGAAAAGAAAAAAATATTTCTTGCTCAAGTCTCAATTTTTTTCTCCCTACTGACACAGCCTCAAGTAGCTCAGTCCAGCCTTCAGAAAAAAATCCTGATTCTCCTGCCTGCGTGCCAGGAGTACAGGTACCTAGTACATCTGAATTTTAAACATGGTTTTCTATTGCATCAGCTCTAGGAATGTCTAAGATGTATTATTGACTGTGCCTACTCTGGCTGGCGTAGAGAATGGCTTCGGCGAGGGGTACTGCTCCAGGGGCGCCACCCGCTTCTGGGCAGACCTACCTTGACAATGTGCAGCTTGGGCAGCAGGTTGCAGTCTGCTAATGTCATCTCATCGCCGTCCAGAAATCTACGTGTGGAGAATTTGATGTCCTCCATACTGTTCTCATCGATCTCGTCAGGGAGGGGAGAATTCAGATACTCATCCAGTTTCTGCAGCGTTTTCAAGAGCCCCCTCTCCAGTGCTGGAAGAGATGAGAGCGCCGTCAGTGAGGAAGGTGGCCCCGAGCAGGAGCTGTGCCTCAGGAACTGTGGCAATGTTCACGCTTACCCTGGGCTCCCAAGAACAAGGCCGCACAGGACCCAAGGCCCCTGCCCCCGCGAGCTTGCTGCATGACACTGTGCAAACGGGTGCTGCGATCACAGGCATGCGCCACAGAGACCGGCTCCTCTCCCCACTTTTTTGTTTTGTTGTTGCTGCCATTTGGGGGAAGCGTGTGTGAGAGTGTGTGATGAGTGCTGAATTCTAGACAAGACAAACAAACCCCCAGCTACTGAACCATCTCCCTAGACTCCAGCGTTCTTTCTTTCGTCCTATTCCACCTCTACCACAATCCTCAAAATAAATGCAGTTATTCTAAAATCTGGTTTAAAAAAAAAGGCTAAACATCATGCCCTCAGCCATGGCAATATATACAGGTGTAGGTATGGACAAGGCTTTAAACCAGAAGGCCAGGTCAGTGTTACATGCTTCATGTCAGGTACTCCCCAGTAACAGAGATGTGACCTCACCTAACCTTTATCACACTGCTCCCTCCCAGCTCAGCCCTCAACTCTGTGGCAGTAGATGCAAGTCTCGCTATGTAAGAACTTACAGGGACAAGAAAATGAACGAATTTAAAAGACAAAAGGAGTTGGGAAGCCATGTGAACAGAGGGAAAGGGAATAGTCAACATAATACCTACTGGACATGTTCAACAAAACATAAGCGTGGCCTTGTACGCTGCGTCTATCTGAGTATTTGTTCGGAAGCCGGAGGAACTGTTTGAGAAGGATTACAAGATGTGGCCTTTTGGAGGAGGTGTGTCCCTGGGGATGTGGCCTTCTCGTCTGTCTGTCCCTCTGTCTTGTGCTTGTAAATCAGACCTAAGCTCTCTTAGCCCCTGCTCCAGCACCACAGCTGCCTGCCAGCCGCCATCCTCTGCTCTGAGGCCCATGGACCCACCTTGTAAAGCCGTAAGCCCAATAAACTCGTCTCTCTGTTGTCTTGGTTTCGGTGGCTTACAGAAAAGTAACCAAGACACAAACCTTTCATTTCCTTTTCTTCTCTTAGGCTAATGCTCCCAGGAAAATGCTTAAGAGAAGGGGTGACAGTGGGTGCCTTTTTCTAACTCCTAATCTCAAGGAGGAAATGGGAGTCTTCCATTATTTCCCAAATAGGGTGTTTGCTACAATTTTATACAGAATTTTCTATAGAAAACTGTAGCAAACACCATACTGTGTGCAACAAGGCCTCACTCTGCAGTCCTGGTTGGCCTCAAACTTGCTATAGTCATCCTACCTTGGTCTTGTGAATGATGGAATCACAGGAACCACCATGCCAGGCAGGGGGGGGGGAAATGAGTTTCTAAAAAATGTACAGAGAAGATGAAAAGGGAAGGAAAGAAGGAAGGAAGAAAAAGGAAAGAAGAAAAAGGAAGGGAGGGGAGGGGAGGTCAAAAGGAGGGATCCCTTCGAAGTCAGGGAAGGGAGGGCTGGGGTGTAGACAGCCATGGGTCCTCCAGGTGCTCCTGCCCTGGGCCTGACCCTCCAATGCCATCACCCAAAACTGGTTAATTCAAGTGAGACACACGAGGAACTTTGTGCTTGTGGGGGAAGACGGGAACAAAGAAAACATGGAAAGAGAACAGACAGACATTTTTACCTACGGAAATACCAAGTTTTACTGTGTTATCTCAAGTGACAGGTGACAAGCTCATAGTCTGGATTCATCAAGATCACCCTTCACTATGCACAATGAAGCGGGGTTTTTTTGGTTTGGTTTGGTTTAGTTCTTGGTTTTGTTTTTTTTTTTTTTTTTTTTTTTTTTTTTTTGGAAAACAAATAAGCAGCAGAGGGTGCTAGAACTCAGAAATCAATTTGGTGAATTATGAGAACGCAGCTGGACCTGGAAACACAGCAGGGAATAAGCAACTAAAACTAAAAATTGACAAACATAGCAATAGATACTACCTTCTGCTAATGTCGTGCAAACCAACGGTAAAGCACGTATAGCTACAACACAAAGTTTATGAACTAATTAAATCCAGAGTCAGAAACAGCTAGCAAGGAATTGAGGGCATGATGAAAATCTTTTTATGATCGTATTTAAAAGGAAATAGTACAATCTTTTTTTTTTTTTTTAAAGGGGTGAGGGTATGTTGGGACAGTGCTTCTCCACATGTAGCCCTGGCTGTCCTGGAACTTACTCTGTAGACCAGGCTGGCTTGGAACTCTAGAGATCCATCTGTCTCTGCCTCCTGGGTGCCACTGCCTGATTAAGAAAATCTTAAGACTAAATAAATAAAATCCAGTGCAAATCAGGAGTGAAAGCTTAGTAATAATTTGTGTTAATCATTATTTTTAAATGTTTTTGAACCTTGTGTTTCTGTGGGTGCTGGGCCTATGTGTGCGTCTATACACTATGTGTGTGCTGGACATCCTGAGACGGGAATTACAGAGAGTCTTGAGCAGCCATGTGGGTGCTGGGAATTGAACCCACGTCTTCTGGAAGAACAGTCAGCGCTCTTAACCTCTGAGCCATCTCTCCAGCCTCCTATGTTAATAATTATTAATAATAATTTATGCATCATAAGTATATGACCAAAAAAAAATACACAAACAGTAACTAGGAGGTCCCAAAACATTGCTAACTGTTTTGAACAAAGTTCTAAAGCTTCGCCCAGCAAAGGCTAAGTCATGAGGCTAAGAAACACCAAGACTAACCACTGGGAGGCAGTAGTACGTCACCAGAAAGTCATCCGTCTGGAAGTGAGGAGGACTCTCCAGTCTCTCAGAAGCTAGTCCAAACCAACAAAGTGCCATGCCGAATACACAGCCTAACATTAATTATGAAAACAAAAAATGATTTTTAGCCTATGGAAATACAGCAGAAGTTTAAAATGCAGACACACACAAGTCAGAAGTATATGGAAATGAACACTTTGAGAGTAACGGAAACACAAACTGTTCCAGACCCGGCAAAACTAAAATGCCCAGCTGGACATGGAGGCGGAAGCCCGTAATCTTCATCCAGGAGAGCTGAGGCCAACAGCAAGATGCCAGCTCAGTAAAGGAGGAGAGGCGCACACTTGCCCACGCCTCTCTGGAGTCCAGCGCAGGGACATCCACTGGTCGCATGTCATAGACAAAACCTCTTAAGGCCATCCACAAGGTCCAGTGACTGGGAGCGCCAGGTGAAAGCTCTTAAGTAAGGAGCGTTTCTAAAGCTGGAGGCAGACTTCTGACACGGAAGGACGAGGGAGTGGGGTGGGGGGGTACAAAGGGGATCCCTGCAGTCAGTCAGGTCTGGAATGCACGCTCATGTGCCCCTGCCTCGGCCTCCAGAGAGCTGGGACCAGAAGAGGCAGGAAGCGTTTCTAACATCCAGTGATGTGAACATGCACACCAGTTTTATACCAAATGACTCTCACGCCCCTTGGGCCTGTTATGGTATTGCATACTGAACTCATACTGATTTTATCTTCTAAGTGTAAGCCAGGGAGGATCAGAGAAGTGTCTTCTGGTCAGACAGAGCCCCTGCACTCACGAACTCACAGCGACTGTGGTGGCCAAACCAGTCAGCATTTCAGCATGGGAATGGGGGAGACTCATGAACCCCCTAGCTCAGGAACTAGTGAGAGCCGGTGTCTTCTGAGGGAGCGAGAGTCAGTGTCCTTTAAAGGTGTGGCTCCTGGTAGGTCATCCATGTTCCAGTGGATAGCCCCACACCCAGGAATATATGAACAGCACAAAGTGTAAAGAAAAAAAGACATGAAGTTGAAAGCGTAGGGAGATGGTGGTGACTCTGGGTGGAAATAGTGGGAGGAAGGGACTGAACAGGATCAAAATATATGTGTGCATGTATGACAGTATCAAAGAATAATATTTTATTTAAAAAAATTTGTAAGTACTTTTTTAAAAATTATTTTTTTAAAAATTATCCCTGTCCATCCTTAGCTTTTCCAACAAGCATAACTTGCTCTGTTACATAATATGAATGAGCAGAATAAGGCAAGAAAGGTAAAACATGACATAAACATTACTGTTGTTAAAACATATACTAGTTGAAACAAAACCAGTGTAAGGCTTAGTGGCATAGCTCTTGGTAGTACGTGAGAAGCTCTGTGCTCTATCCCCAGCACAGAAGTTTTAATTTTGAGAGAAGGTTTCACTCCATCACCTGGCTCGCCTGGACTTTGCTGTTGCCCAGTGGTGGTGAGGTTAAAGGTGTGTACCACCACGCCTGGCTCATTTCTCTCCTAATGCTTAGGTTACATAAACCTACTCCCAGCCAGCTCGTACCTGTTACCAAAAGATTGATCTATCTATGTATCTAATCCGTCATTTCCCTCTGTTTTATTCATTAAATCTTATTGTTCTACACAGTACCTCAATCTAAGTGTTGTGCCTGATGCTACAGCACATCTAGACACCTAAGCCCTTAGAACTAGGTCCCAAGGTTCTTATCCAAATGTACTAGATTTTATAAATATTTAGCAGGCCGGTAAAGCAATGCCTTGTTATGAAAAAGTGGTGGCCCACCTCTGTGTAACCTGCGGGTCTTCGTGTTGGGGTGGATGCCGCCCTGCCTAGGCGTACTAAAAGCACGCAATTGCTCTCAGCAAACAGAACCGCCACAAACACACAAGGGGATGGGCGTTCCGCTCAAATTTGATTCAAAAGTGTTTTCTAAAGTACCAGAGCAGTGACAGGCCCTTGTGGGGAAAAAGCAGCTTGGCAACTAGAATTCTTATTTACCAGTAGGTATTGAATATAAAGCCTTCCGTGTTGTGTGCTTGCTCTGTCTTTTCTTCTTAGCTGCAGCATTCTAAAGATGGTGGGCGTAAGTGGCCACTTAAGGCAATAACAACTTGACAGATAAAAAATAGAATACTAAGTTACACTTATGTGAGTCACTCTCTCTTCCCCCAGCTTTCATCCCCCAAGGCAAAGGAAAACTCATTTTATTCTCCTCTTCTCCCCACCATGTAGTAAAAGAAATCCAGGCAATTCTCCAGCCCTCAAAAGCTGCAAAGAAATAAAAACATTGTGAGTGTGCAAGCACAGAGGGCTGGTGAGCTAGCAGACCTGGGTATAAAAGCCAGCTTTGTGAACCAGTGGCCTCAACAAGCAGGCAGCAAAAAGACCACGAAGAAGGGGCTCCAACTGAACCATTTGCTTAGGGTATAAATTGCTTAGACAGAAACATTAGTCAGGAAAACGGCCAATTACTCAAGAAAATTGCTTCTAAACCAAGGCAGCCATGGAACACATTATAAAAACAGATGTAAGCTGGGCCTGGGCACTAAAACTGCCCTTCTTCCCCTTCACTAAAGAAAAACATTCCAGAAACCAAGAGCAAAGACATGGAAATCCCACAGTGAGTTACGAAATGCTGCAATCTTAAACCAGACATTAGGAAGGGGCATCGCTGGGAACTGCAATAACAGGGAAACCAGCAAGTGCTTCACATTTAGGCATTTGCTGCTATTAACAGCACTGGCCTCGGCCCCTCCCCGTGTGCTAGCCCACAGGCTGCCAGAGCCTTTGGAGCCCAGTCCAAGCTCCCACCCTGACAGAACAGACTCAAAATATTTTTAGGGTACAGACTTTTGTCTTTCATTTTGTTACTGCTCTAACTTTGGGGGTTTGGTGCTTTGATTTTTGGGTTTTTGGAGGTTTGGTTTTTTTTTTTTTTTGACAGTTTCGTATAGTCAGGTTAGCCTCATACTCAGCATCTTTTAATTAAAACAAACAAATTGTATGTGTACTACTAACTATTCTCGCCATGATGATGACCTAAAATAAAATGTCTAGTTTCGGGATGTAAAGAAGTCTGAAGGCTGGTAAGTCTAAAGGCCACTCCAAACCTGGCTCACTGGGAGTAATTAGCGCACATATACACAACAGAAGCACAGGGGCTAATTTTAGGCTGCCAGTGCCTCATAATAAACAAGAGATTTAGTAATCAATTAACCAAAGCTAAGTCCGCCTCTTTCATCACCACAACTGCTCTGCCAACTGCCCTGGATGTACCTACTCTCAGTTCTCAGCACGGCTCCCTTAAAGGTGACTCCTCACAGAGTCCGAGAACTCAGTGGCCTCCCTACACACCTACAGATGCCAGGCCCTGCAGCACACGCCGGAAAAGCAGCACTGTAAGCGCTCACTGCAGGTCCCTCCCTCTCCTCCACGGACAGCACTGACGCTTACAGGAAAGCCTGAGCTCCACACGTCCCCTTACACTCTGTCTTCTTAGCAGCTCAACCTATCGCCTGGGCTTTTGCTTCCTTTTGCTTTCTGCTGTGGCAATCCAGTTTAAATTATTATTATTATTATTATTATTTTTACCTTCATTCGCCTCTGGTCTTGAGTTCTTGATGTAGGCAGAGAATTTGGCAAAGATGTCCATTCCAGCAGTGTTTGACTCTGGGTGTTTTGGTGAAAGCTTTAAGTACCTAAATAAAAAAAAGTGACACTGGATTACAGGGCCTTCAGGATGAAATCAGCTCAAGTTCCATCCACCAGCAAGTCACTGTACTGGCAACAGACATCTCTGAACAGTTACTATCTAAGAAATGCAACCATCTGTTTTCTATGGTGGTTTTTAAATGACCCCATCCCTTAGGAAACAACTCTGCATGGTGTTTTGTTATATATTAATATTCTTGGCAATCAAAGGGCATCCACTCCCCACCTCCATTTAATGATTAGAATGCTAAGGAAATGGTGCCTTGTTAAGGGATCTAGGCCAGGGGAACAGAGGTCCTAGAATGAGATTTCTCAAGCCGGCCATCCAACGGAGCTTTCTGTGGTAGAGGGAATGTACCAGCATGCAACCACTAGTGCCAGGAGGCTATCGGAACACTTTAAAAGAACTGCAAAGAAATAAAGCAAGGCTTCCAAGGTTACACTGGTCACACTCAAACTCTCAGCAGCCAGGGACACGGCTCTCACAGCTGGGCACTTAGTATGCCAGGCACTGGCCTGGCCCCGGGCAGCAGCGTGAGGGGCGCAGACAGCAGGAGGAGCCAGGCTGGTCAGGCATCTTGATCATCCACAGCCGGCTGAGGACAACACAGTAGGAGGTGAACTAACTGTTCACTTCCAGCCAGCACCAGCTTCGCCCCCCACCCTGTGCTAAATATGCCCTGGTCTATTTAGGACACAGTGCTGTGCAACAGATAAACAGATGTCAGACATTATACACAATTCTCTTTTGTGTCGTGACCAAGTTTTCAACTTAAGAAAGAGGGCACTCCAGCTTTAAACACGTGTGCACACTCATGCATTTACATGTTTAAATTTCAACCGACAAGCCTGTCAGTTTCTTGTTTCTTCCTCAGAGTGGAAAGTCTGTGGAGAAAGGCTTGGCTGCTCCTCCTCCCTTCAGCAGGGCTTGCTTCACCTCAGCGGCTGGGCTTGAGACATTCAGACCCTGAGCCCTGTTCCACAGAATATTAATCAGCTGGAAGGCCCTGGAAAACGGACTGTGAGGTAAAATTTCACACTACACTGCCTATTTCAACTTATTCTGGAAGATACATTCTGGTCTATTTCCCTTAAAATAAAATGAAGGTGAAGCAAAATTCAAAAGTCTCAAACTATATTACAATGTAATGTTCTCTTTTATTCTGCTTTGTGACACAAGGTCTCCCCCTGCCCAAACACACAAACATGTATGTATTAATATATATTCTAAGCTGATCTCAAACTCAATCCTCCTGTACCAGCCTTCTGAGTGTTGAAATCAGTGCAGTTTATTTACATTTCCTCTGCTTGCTATAGTGAATTCAATAAAGGGCTGTCTTCTAAAAACTCAAGCTGGTTTTAGTAGGTCCACCTAGTCTCTAAATTTTCCAGTTTTTAACCATAAAACCATCTCCCATATACATTAATTACACCAGTGTTTTAGTGAACAAATTTCAAGAATTATCCGAATCACCATGTGCACACAAGGTCTTCCCAACTAGAGCACTCTTGGCATCACATGAGCAGAGACAGGTAATCCCAAAGCCAACACATCTGGACTTTGCCTGACTCGGAAAACAATCAGCTTGCCGTTTCAGTGTTTCCAACAGCTCTCACATGGAAGACCTCACCAAGCACCCCAACAAGAGCCAGTGCAGGGGACACAGTGCTTTTTCAGTGTCTTCCTCAAGCCGACTGTGCAGAATTACTCCTGCCAGGCATGATAGTGTACGCTGTGATTCCCATACTTGGGAAGCTGAGGCAGGAGGATCATGAGTTTGAAGCCACAAAAAATAAAATGGCTTATCCTGTATGGAGCCAACCTCCGGATATGTCCCCTCTTCTCTCCCTCTCCTCTCCTCTTCCATCTCCCTCTCCTTATCCTCTCCTATTCTATCCTGTCCATCTCCCTCTCCTCTCCTCTCCTATCCCTCTCTCTCCTCTCCTTTCATGCCTAGTAACAAAGCACAGTTCCGGTCTGGGGGCAGAGAGATGATGCAGAGATTACAATCACTGGCTGCTCTTGCATAAGAGGATGTGGCTTCAGTTCCCAGCACCCATGTAGAGGCTCACAACCACCTGGAACTCCAGTTCCAGGAGATCTGACACCTTCATCTGGCTTCCAGAGGCTCCTACACACACAGGTGTACAAATATATACACAGGCGCACACACATACACATTAAACAAAACTTTATAAACCTCAAGTTTTAAAGCTTTTTGAAGAAGCAATTCCTATATTTAAAAAAAAGAAGAAATAAATTAGTAACTTCTTCAGCAGCAGCAGCATCCTTTCCTTTACACCCTGTGGTTCTCCGGGAAAAGGTCTGTGAACTCAGCCTTGCACTAGTGCCCACCTCTCGGCTGTGCCAGCACCTGGCCAGCAGGGATGGCATCTCAGCGCTCACAGCTCCAACCCTGCCTTTGCACATGCTGGTCTACCTGCAGGCACAGCTCTGCCGCCAGCCCACCCCGCTTACCTATGACAGGGCAGTGTGCAAACACAGCACAAACAACACCGGTTAGTCCTGGAGTGAGTCACAGCTTCAGGAGCAAGTCTGAGGCCAGCCTAGGCTACATTAGACCTTATTTGATTTTTGAGGAGGAGGAGGGAGGAGAGAGGAGGAAGAACAACAAAAATAGAAAGCCTGTCTATATGAAACTTTATTCAGAAACTCTTAAGGCTACAAATAAAGAAAAAAGGAAATGCCCTAGGAAAGAACCCAGCACACTATATATGACCACTGCAACAGAAAGACGTTTGTGTTTAAATGGAAAGAAAAAAACATCTCCAATAATAGCAGCTTTATAAACCTGCCCCCCCCCCCAAAAAAAAAACTAAAGAAGAAGGAAAGGAAATTTCTATATTATAAAAATTTGCAGGGTGTGAAGCAAGTGGATCTGAGTTCAAGGCCACAATTGCCAGCCAAGGCAACATAGTAAGGCCCTGTCTAGATAAATGCATAAATAAAAAGTGAAAATGTTTTTTTCCAAGGTCCAATTCAGTACACTGGACCCCAGAAATGAGAATGTTTTGGTTTTAGCTCTATTTTTCCTGGAATCTGCTCCATCTGTAGTGTTATAACAAGAAAAAAAAAAAAAAAAAAAAAAGATTTTGTGGTTGTCGCTGCTGAAGATATACTACTTCATCCACACAGATTTTAAAAACAAAACATAATATAGTTGGAAAATACACACAATGAACATTTCAGAAATGTTTCCAGTCAAATACAATTCCTTCACAGAGACTGGATACATTGGCCATTCAAGCCAACCAGCCTCCGACTAAGGCCATCTCCAGCCGGTCAACAGGACCCTTCCCAGATTATGCTAATTTTAGGTGGACCGCTGAACAAAACGCCAACAATCCCTGAGCAACCCCAGACTCAGGACTTGAGATCCCACCAATCCTCAGCCTGGAAAACTCCATGGCCCCGCCCCCTAAGAAATTCTACATAAAAGCTGTGTCTGCGCAGTTTCCTGCTGTCTTCTCTAGGAGCAGAGACAACTAAGCCTGGATTTGTCCTTCCACGCCCTCCCAATATATTTCTTTTGTGAGATTTGCAGCCTGGTATGACTCTCTCATCTTGGCTTCGTGGAAGAAGCCAAGAAACAATGAAGAGAACAAGTAAAGAAGTGGAGCAGAGCTGAGGCTCCTGAGCTCAGCTGAGGATACCCTCCCCAGGGAGCCACAATGCCTCTGCTGAGGGGGCTTCCTCCTAGAGCTATATGGTGCCTGGGCTTCTAAGTCCCAGGACACCGATCCATCCAAGTAGGAAGGCCAACAGGGCAAGTCACTTAAACTGCCTCTCCACTTAAAATTTAAGGTCAACACAATGACCCTGGCTACATGAAAAGATTACTTTCTGACTGTTTTTTTTTTTTTTTAAGACAGGGTTTCTCTGTGTAGCCCTGGCTGTCCTGGAACTCACTCTATAGACCAGGCTGGCCTTGAACTCTCAGATATCTGCCTCCCTCTGCTTCCCAAGTTTTAGAGTACAGGCGTGAGCCACCACTAAGATCACTTTCAATCAGAGTGATCTGAGGGCAGACCGCCAACATGGCACCTAACTCAGAGCTGACAGACCTAAAAACAGATCTCTCATATACATAAAATACACAAATAAATACATCTTTAAAAAAAAAGGAAAAATACATTTTAAGGTTAAGTAAAATGGAAAAGCCTAAAAGAAAACAAAAATAAAGCTAATAATGCTTTAAAAATGAAAGCAGGATCCAAACCTCCTCTCTGCAGTTTAAATTAACATTACAAAGTATTGTGGGACTTGAAAGTTTGGAATGATTTAAGGAATCCCAGGCAATTGCTTCAGACAGCTCCCTTCAACACTGAGCAGGAGCAAACAGCAGTGCTGGCAGCACCAGAGCCCATCTGGACTTTCCAGCTGGTGCAGCTGGAACCTGTCTTGCCTAGCAGTAGCCAGATTAGGGACTCTAGCTTAGCTTGACCCCAACCTTGCTTAGTCTGACTAAGCAGAAAGGCCCTTCTGACACTGAAGCATTACTCTCGCCAGCCCTGGTTATCTCAAATCAATGCCGTGAGAATTTAAGACTCTCAGGAAGAAAGTGTCCAGAGACAAGTAAGTCAAAGCCTCAACGCGGTGGCCATGTCCACACATTTTGATACTCACTTGGGTGGGCATAAGACTTCTTCAAGAAATTCCTCAATCTTATTTACATCCGTTTTGACTTCACTGTTGAAGGTTATAAATGGTGGGTGGGTCCCGGGAGCCAAGTTCTGCAGATCTGCAGGCTTCCTGTTAGGCAAAAACAGTGGTCAGGATGAGATCACCATGCACTCTAAAGTCAGCAGCGAGTTCTCAGGTGGCTCTAAACTTAGAGTGTGCAAGAACGAGCAAGCACCAGCGTCTGCTCACTGAGTCTGTGAGCTGCATGGGACTCCGATAAGCAGCAGTCCACACCAACCAAAAGACAAACCCTTCTGTCTTGGGCCTGGAAAGAAGGCTCTGAGGATCAGGATGTGTGTGGCTCTTACAGAGGACTCAGGCTTAGCTCCAGCACCCACAAAGTGCAACTCACAACCACCTGTAGCTCCGAATACAGAGGATCCAACACCTTCTCCTATCCTCCGTCTGTGCCAATACTTGTGTGCACAACCACACACAGTCACATGCCTAAAAATGAGGAAGTAAATACAGTCTTAAAGATAAAAAAAAAAACGAAATCCTTAATTCTCACTCCAAATTCGGTCTGGCTGCTTAAAGGACTTAGGAAAATCAGCCTGTGGCTTCAAACCCAAACACTCACTATCCCTGACCAGGACAGAGGAGCCAGTATTTTTCAATTTCCTTTTGTTTTGCCTTGTTTGGGAGTATAAAACAAGAAGAGCAAGCTTCTGCAGTTCTGAACTGCAAGAAGAATTCCCAATCCCTCTGCCATCCCCATCCAAGTCCGACTAACAAGGAGAAAGACTGCAAGACTCTCTGGTCTCCCAATACATAAAAGACGGCAAGAGCTGATTCAAAATGGAGAAACTATGCAGTGTGTATGTAAGAAAGGCTTGTGCTTTTTAAGGCTTTGTCCAAAGTGTGTTTAAGTCATCCAAAGATGAAGTAAAGCCAGGGGTTGTTGTGGATGTAAACATGTTTTTGTTTTGATCCCAGGTGTGGGATATGGGACTGATTCAGATGGTCCACAGCAGCAAACTATTTGCCTCGTGTGGACTCTGAGAAGGGGTGCTTTGCCAGCTGTAGATAGTTTAAATCCTAGGACTCTGAGGAGGAAATAAAGGCCAGAGCCCAGAGTGTTGGGGAGCTCTGAAAAAGAAGGCGGCTGTTGCTCCTGATGCAGCTGGATGAGAAGTTGGAGATGTTCTGAAACAAAGAATATCTAAGGAACCCAACGACCCTAACCAGCAGAAAGTAGCCTAAGAGAACTACGGCCCCTCCCCACTAACCTCCTTTCTCTCCTACTCAGTATTAGGGTGTTAAAAGCGATTGGGGTAGAGAAAGGAGGAAGAGGAACAGTATTTAAAAATAGCACTAACAAAGAATAGTAACATACCCTCTTATTCTCAGCAGATTCTGGTGAGTCTGAGGCTAGCCTGTTCTACATAGCTAGCTCAAAGCCAGCCAAAGATACAAAGACCCTGTCTCAAAACAAAGATTAAGTAGATGCAAGTCCAAAGAATTATGTAAGAGGAGGAGGGGCTGGAGAGATGGCTCAGCAGTTAAGGGCGCTGGCTGCTCTTCTAGAGGACCTGGGTTTGAATTCCAGCACCCACAGGGTGGCTACAAACCAGCTCTAACTCCAGTCCAAAGGGATCCAATATCCCCTTGTGGCCTCTGCAGACATACACACAGGCAAAACACCCATGTGTCAAATGAAAATAAAATCTACAAAGAAAAGGTAACTGGCAAGAGGCAACCTGGGAATGGTGGCACAGCTGTAATGCCAGCATTCCAGAAGCTAAGGCAGGAGGATCACAAGTTCCATCCCTGGCCTGTCTGGGTAACACTGGAAGAACAAAGACAGAAGAGTCTGTAAAAGCAGGACTGTCTCAAAAGCAATGAAGAGGTTAAGAGACAGACAAAGGGAGCACACAGAAAATGTCAAATATACAAATGCTAAAGAAATTCAAAACACAACAAAGACGACATTTTCCTACAAGGAAAAAATGAAAATAACATAAAACCCTGATAAAGACAGTTATACTTGATGATTATAACCACCAACAGCAAAGAGCATTGTTTCTGATTCAGTAGGCAGAGGTGGATCTCTGAAACCAGGGCTATATAAAAGCCCTGTCATTTAAAAATAGTAATAATAATAAAATGGGGTCTAGGAACCTTTCCCTTTGCAGTCTATCTAGACTAGAGATGGCTCAGAGTTTAAGAGCACATAATGTTCAATCTTCCAGCTGAGAGACCAAAAGATAAGGTAGCGGTGATCTTTAAGATGCAGAGTAGGTGCGGTATAGTTAGTAAATGCCCTGAGGGGAAGGACTGCCTCGCTGCGTTCTTTCCCCACCCACTAGAGATACAGTTGCTAGGAAACTGGACCCTCCCCCTAGGGAGGGACACCTGGTCATGATCAATAGTCTGGGAACCTTCCTATAGCCAATCGATTCAAAATGTAACACCTTGACCAATAGATGCTTGCCAGGCAGGAATCGCCCCTGCCTTGGGCATGCTGGGATGGACCAGAATCTTTAAATCACCCAACTAACCTGGGGCGACGCACTCAGCTCCCACCGCTTCGGCGGTGGGGCTGTGTAGGCCCCAGCTGCAGCTTGTAATTAACAATAAAAAGATCCCTCATGTGTTTTGCAACGGAGTCGATTCCTGGAGATCTTTTGGGGGCTCGCGAACTGGGTATAACACAGCGACCCGAATTCAGTTCCTAGCACCCACATGGGGTGGCTCGCCACCACCTATAACTCCAGCAACTCCTAGGCCTCTTGCACTCATGTGCACGTATCCACATATAGACACACATATACACATAATTTAAAATAATAAAAATAGGGGCTGGACAGATGGTTCAGTGGTTAAGAGCTGCTCTTCCAGAGGACCTGGGTTTAATTCCCAGCACCCACATGGCAGCTCACAACTGTCCTGTAACGCCAGCTCCAGGGTATTCACACAGACATATAATGCAGGCAAAATAAATGCACATAAAATAAAAATAATAAATCATTAAAAATAGCAATAATTAAAATATTGAATACATAAATCATCCTCATAGCCCAGTATGGTAAGCTGACACCTATGGCTCCAACACTCAGGACTCTGAAACAGAATCAATAGCTCCAGATAAGCCGGGGCTACACAGGGTTCCAGGCCAGCAGGAGTCACAGCATGAGACAAACAAAAAGAAAACATCCATAGTACCTGGAGACACACAATGAAGGTAGGAATGAAATGGGAGGACTTACCTAAAAATATTCCAGAAAAGATTCTAAGGATAGAACAGCACAAAAAAAAAAAAAAAAAAAAAAAAAAAAAAAAAAAAAAAAAAAAAAAAAAAAAAAAAAAAAAAAAAAAAAAAAAAGATAGATTCTGGTGACTGAACTGGAGGTATCAAAAAGTGTTTCCCTTTTTTTTAAAGACAAGATCTCATGTAGCCCAAGCTGGCCCCAAATTCACTGTGTTCAAATTCACTTGAACCAACATCCAAGCTGGCACAGTTCTACTCCTCTTGCCTCAGTCTCCCCAGCACTGAGATTACAGGCCATGGGCTACCCACCATAGCTGGCTAATTCTATTCTATTTGTTTTAAGTCTTCCATAATTAAAAAAGTAAACTCTAAGCTATTAAAAAAAAAAAAAAGTACCTAACAATATATATCAAAGCGCTTCCCACAACCCTCACAACCCACAGAGCTATTTATCTTATTTTAAAATTAGCTGGCCTGCCTGCCCTCTTCCTTCCTTCCTGATCACAGATGCAAAGAATTTGAATTTAGAATATCTTTAAGTATATCACAAAGGGGAATTACTTTGACATTAAAAAGGATTTCCAAAAGAATGGGCCCTAGACACCAGGGACCAAGTGAGTAACAGCTTCTTTGGGACTGGATTTCATCACCACACTTAAGAGACATAAAGACATGCTAAATAGAGGTATGCAAATAAAATCATTAGTACTTCCAGTATCACCCTAACAAAGCATTAAAGGAGGAGGTAGGTTATATCAGTTTAACTTTAATGGAGTTAGGGGTTCAGAGTTGGCTGTGCAGGATCAAGTGGTTTGTGATAATAAAATCTGATTCGTTCAGAGGATTTACTCAACAGTGGAACATGAAGCCAGGCATGCTTATGATTAGCATTTCTATTAATATTAATGACTAGTAGGTAGTCTATCTTATTTCTGCTTGAAAGCTATATGGGTTTTGAATGCAACAAAGACCATAAAGCTGCTTTCAAGGCTTAGCTGTTGAGAGGAAGATTTGGGGACAAGGAGAGGAGATTTGGGGACAAGGTCAGATCCTCTGAATTGATAAGCAGCAGCAACAAAAGAGGAGTGCCAGGCAGGGCCTATGTAGCTGCCATACAGAGCCACCTGTGACTTCTAGCCATTCCCTGGCACATTAAAGGCCTCAAGTGTTCCACATGACCCACAAAAGCTTTTACAGACACTTTCCAGAAAGTGGCCATAGCTTGAGATAAACCACTGACAACGGCTGAACATTTGAGGACACTGGCTTATTTCCTGAAGGGCCTTCAACACACATCCCACAATTCACATAGGCTCATTCAAGTTTCCCTAAGTGACTTCCCTAAGCTCCCGCCCTGAAATACTGCCTGGGCTGTGCAGAGGAGCCTTGGTTTGCTCTGGCAGTCTCCTGACTGAGACACACTAATCTGCTCTTTCCCAGTTTGCTTCTAAATGGAAAACAAAAACAAGAGAGAGAGACACAAAAACAAGAAAAAGAACGAGCGAAAACAAGGAGAAAGGAAACCCAATTGGAGCTAATATGGGAAGCAGCTTAAGTGGTTTAATTTCAATTAAAATTTAATTCACCCCACGGGAAACAACTGGAAGGTGTGAGGCTGCTGGCTCAGCTCCATTGCTTGGCATAAAATGAATGTGGTACAACTATCCCTCTTGGGAGCTGGCTCGTGTGGGTCACCTGTCTGCCTGAAATGGAGAAAAGGACTGAGTATGTCTCTTGAGCTGTTTCAAAGGCACCAATTTTCAAAGCATACCATTATACGTGTGTGTGTGTGTGTATGTGTGTGTACAAAAAACAAAAAGCACCCAGTCTCACAAAGGTTACCAGCAGGGGGCCTCTAGCTGTTTCATAATATTTTATTTCAGTTAGTTGCTCCTTACCGTTTTCTGCAGTCTTCTGGCTTGACTAATGAAGTCACAGCTGAGTACTCACGGGCCCAGTAAAAGCAGTTACAAAATCTCACTGATTTTTGCTATGTGTTTTAATCAGCCCATTTTTGTCTAATTTCAGGATCAATTTGTGAAGCAATGGTGATTTTGTTTGTTTGTTTTGTTTTAAGACAAGGTTTCTCTATGTAACCTTGGCTGCCCTAGAACTAGCTCTGTAGACCAGGCTGGCCTCGAACTCACAGAAATCCCTCTGCCTCTGTGAAGCAACATTTTAAAAATAAAGTGTCACTCTAGACTTCAGAATGCATTTTAATAACACAATGTACAAGTAGAATTTGTGTTGATAAGAAGTTTAGAAAAAATATTCATTATGGGGCTGTTGAAATGGTTCAGGGTTAAAGAGTGTATATTCCTCTTGCAGAGTATCTGAATTTGGTTCCCAGTACCTACAAGCAAGCAGCTCAGGGGACCT
>REGO01000146.1:775275-785851 GCA_010120015.1 Rhombomys opimus | reverse complement strand
CTGTGAGTTCAAGGCCAGCCTGGTCTACAAAGCAAGGCTCAGACAACCAGGGCTCTTGTTACACAGAGAACCTCTGTCTCAAAAAGCCAGAGAGACAGACAGATAAATTTAAGAAAAGAAAAATATTCATTCATCAGTTTTGTAATTCATTCTTAGCAGCCTCAGGATTTACTATTTCTTGACATTCTCTTGGAGAGACAAAAACACGCAGTAACAATTTTAGGGAAGGGGGCAGAGGGAAGAAAGGGAGATAGACAGACAGATGGACACACACTACTTCAGAATCTGCTTGTAAAACTGTCCTGATGAACTGTGGCGCTGGTCTAGGAGTCTTAGCAGCATGAGTCAGCTTCATGGAGGAAGAAGTTGCCTTTCCTAAATGACGAACTAGCCACAGGAAACCAGCAATTTCTCTAGAAGGCCACCCTGTTCCATGACATTTACTCCGCATGTGTCACTCATGCATCTGTCACTGAAGGTCTACCAGGAAAAAGCCACTCATTTCTCAACTTACCAAAGACTTCAGAAAGTAAGATGAGAGAGACACAGGATGGTGGGGCTACTGTTTTGAGGGATGGGTTGGTTGCTGATGCGCAGCTGCCATTTTGGAACAGGGTCTCATGTGTATGTAAGCCCAGGCTGGCTTGGCACTCAAGATTCTTGCTCCTTATAATCCTGGGACTGCAGGCACGCACCACCATGTCCAGCTTGAGACATAATAAAACTGGAAACATCTTGGGGGTCTATTTGGAAATTAGATTTTGTGCTGAGTTTATAACTCTTTCTAAAAGGCTTGGTGCTGTGTAAGTTCCATGGCTCTGTTGTTATGTTTTAAACTATTGTGAAGCTACACTGAAGTTTAAACTATCACAATCATCTTCCATAACAACTTTGTTACTATAGTAACTCTGCTGTGAGTCTGATTCATCCACTGTATTACAAACGGTATGTCTACATTTGGGGAAGGAAATCGTTATTTCCAGTAAGATTGTTCATGGTTAAGAGAGAATAGAACTGTACATTTTCCAGGCTTTCAAAAAGTGACCTCCATTTATTTTCTCAAGGGAAAGCACATAGGAAATATTTGATTCACAGATATTATGGTAGATGTCACTGCTTTTTATGATAACAAGGGCGATGACTGGGTGTAGAGAGTAGTTGCTGGGCAACCATGAGGACCGAAGTTCAGATCCCCAGGAAAACCCTGGTATGGCCACATGTGCCTGTAACTCCAGCACTGAAGGGAAAGACAGATCTCAAGAGCCAGCCTGGCCAAAATGGTGAGACCTTTTTCTCAGAAAAGCAGGCAAAACACCCACACATAAAATTAAAAAAATAAAATAAAAAAGAGCCTGTTCTCAGGGGAGCAAGAAGATTGATAGTTCAGGACAGCCAACACTCCCCTCTGGCTGCATACATGCATATACCACAGACAGACAGTTAACTTCCTAAAGTTCTCTTTTCTACCAACTTCCCAAAAACCAGAGGTATCTGAGTGTGCCCTGCTTGTCGCTCCTCAGACCACTAATCTTATGCTTTATTTTGCTCTCACTGTGTAGCCCTGCCTGGCCTGGAACTGAGCTGAGATCCTGCTGCCTCTCTCTGCCTCGCAAACTCTGAGATTACATACAAGCCTCCCTGCCAGGTGCGCCTCCTTACACTTCCTGCTTTCTCTCCCCTTCTCATCCTTACTGCCTAGCTGTGGTCCTGAAAGGTTTGACTAACATGTAAAAGACCAACAGAGTCACTGGTCTCTAGCTTAGCAGCTTCTGGACAGAACAAAGGTAGTTCAAGTCTTCAAAGTAAGACCCCGGCTTCTGCTATGAGCCTGTCAACCACGCAAGCTCTTTAAACCAGCAAACTGTATTAAGAGGTCAAAAGTGGTTTGAAAACAGCTAAAAGTACCCTGAACAGTGGCCATCACACAGCCAGGACTGATGGTTAACCTTCCCTTTGTCCTAACCTGAATGAATAACTGACCTCAAGGCTGCTTGCCCATCTTGGGCTCCTCAAGCAGAGCCGATCCGTACTCCTTTCTCACAAGCCACTCTGCTTCTTCCCCCACGTGATGACATGAGATAGTATCTCCCAGTTCTAATACATGTTTATCTGCAGCTTTTGTTCAGATGGCAATTGTGAAATCGAGATTCTTTCTGTAGCCGGGGTGCCATTTTATCTAAAATGCCTTTAATATGACTTCATCATGAGAGAGAAAAACAGGCTTGGAAATAACTCCCACTAAAGCAGTACGGCTGCATTGGAGGCCAGCAATGGGCGTGCTGAAAGGCTCCCAGAGGGGGCATCCACCCCAGCACGGTCATTAACGGTGCCAGGGCTGGACCCGGACCCGCTGCTCCTATGGATGAAAGCTAACAACCGCGGCTTCGGTGGGGGCAGAGAGGCCTTCTCAGGCGCTCTCAGGGGGCCATCACTCTCTGCTGGCACGTGCTGGGATCAGTACATTCACTGCAAAAGTGGGCAATTTCCAAGATAGACAGGAAAATAAGCTCAGTGGGTATTTTCTCCCCCACAGCTTTCTAAAAAGAGACACAAAGCTGTAAAACTAAGTGTACATTATGGAAGGTACTTCATACCATGGGGTACTTCACTCTTTGGTGACAACTTTATTATATGTTGTTCCTGAGCCAGTGCTCATTCTCTTGGTTACTTTCTTTTTAAAAATGTTCAGAACTCTGTAAGCTTGTGGGAAGGTCTGAATGGATAAAGACCACAGGCCAGGCCTAAAGGCAATGACCTCTGTGACAGAACACTGATGGCCTGGGGGAAGGGTGAGGGAGTCATCATGTGCCCTGCACACCATTAGTTGACCCTCCTGAACGTTTAAGCAGAGGGTGGCATCAATCACCTGTAATACCTTTACTGGGGAGCAGGGGCAAGAGGACTGCCACCCGGTCAGAGTGCAATCTGTGCCTCTAGGAAGGAAAATGGACTTTACATGTACAAGACCTAAGGTTTCTAAAGGAACCAAAACTCCCCAGGCCTTAACAAAGCTGGGTGTTCTCTGATATTGGTTTCATACATAGCCCTAAAAGCGCACATCCTTGGTATTTTTCTGGAAATACCTCTTTCCCGTGTATCCCTTTTTGTGTGTGCATGGAGTACAAAACTGTCAAACATACAAACCCTCAGGTATCAACTTGCAGCAATAAGGCCTCGCAGAGTTCTATAATGACAAGCAGGAGAGTCTGAAATGGGCCTACTGCATTCCATCATCTTCCCCACCAGATTCAGTAGTCCTGGTCTGTTACACAATCAGGCACTGTACTCAACTGTTCAAAGAAGGCTTTTCAAAAAGCACGGCAGTCAGCTCATTTGTTCCATGCCGAAACTGGAATAGGAGAATGCCATGTAGTTTAGGACATAGTAAGTGTGTGTATGTCTGCTGTGTGGTCTATTTTTAGGAGTTAGACTGAGAAACTTCCTTTTTTAATACATGTAGGAAAATAAAAGTAATAGAAGAATTACTGCATGACTTTATTTTATTCTTAAAATAGCTCTGTCCAACATGAACGGACTAATGTCTTCCCAGGAGCCTGTAGTCAGTCATCTACTATCTGATGTCAAAGGCTCATTTTCTACATTCATTTACTATCTCTGAAGGGGTTCTGCATGTAACAACACCCCCCCCAAAAGAGTCTCACTTTACTGCCCAGGCCAGCAATGAAGGCACAACAATCCTCCTGCCTCTGCCTCCCAAAAATGAGCCATGACACCCAGCTAACAAACACACTTTTAAATCTTCACTATTCCAAAGAAGTAAAAAATAAGTCAGGCAGTGGTAGTAATGGCCTTTAATCCCAGCACTCAGGAGACAGAGGCAGGTGGATCTCTGCGAGCGAGGCCAGCCTGGACTAGACAGACAGACAAGGGCTACACAGAGAAACCCCATCTTGAAAATAAAGGGGAGGGGGGAGTGATAAGGCACCGAGAACCCACAGGACCTAAGGGGGAACAGCTCTGTGGCGACTCTCGACACCCGGCATGCTGACAACAGCTTTCCCTGGATACGGTTAACAACTTGAAATGCTTAAAAAGCAATTAGTGCATGAGGCTGCGGTGGTTATGTATCCATGTCAGAAGCACTGTGTGGGGCTTTGGAGATGGCTCAGTGGTACCCTAGTACACACCAGGCCCTGGGTTCAATATGCACACACCCTCAAAAAAAAAAAAACAAACAACAACAAAAAAAAAAAACACCAAGGAACAGATTTCCACACATTGCCAGGTCCTGGAGTCTCCATTGGTACACATTTTTTTTTTTTTTTTAATTTGGGGCGGGCGGGGGAGTGGGGTGTGTGGGTGTGGGTGCAGGTGTGCGCGTTGCCTACATGTATATGTGTGCCTCACTTGCATGTTTAGTGCCCTCCAGAGGCCAGAGAGGGTGTGTGATCACCTGGAACTTGAGCTACAGATGGTTGAGAGCTGCCAAGAACTAAGAACAGAGGCAAGGTCCTCTGGAAGAGCAGCCAGGGCTTGTAACCCCTGCCTCAACTCTCTAGCCCCGGGTACAGGCTCTCTGCCTGAACCTGGAGCGCGCCACTGCGGCGAGGCTGGCTGGTCAGAGCTGTTGACGCCTGTCTTTGGGGACTCTGGGAACATAACTGTTCTTCGGAGATATTTGCTAAGAAACCGCAAGTTCCTGAATAAAAAAGAGCTGCCTTCTTGTCGGACCTCTTCTTAGCCTCCCTTATCCTGGCCTCTGGAGAGAAGCCGGAACACACATCTTCAACTCAGCAAGATGACTCTTATTTTATACCAGATGCGCTTTCAGTGTCACAGGGATCATGCTATTTCCCTGGAAGACAGGTTCTGTTAGTCAGCTCTCTAAAACCGCTCTTCTTCTCTTCCCTACCTCAAACTGCAGCTGTACCCAGTCTTCGTGAGTGCTAGCCAGACTAGTGCTCTATGCCAAGCTGCACGGCTGCACTCCCCAAGGAGCCACGAGACACTGTCCACAGTTTAGCACACTTGAGCCCAGAAGATGTCAGACAGAAAGCAGAGCTCTCAGTGGCTCATGCTTACACTGAGAAACTCAAGGGTTTCACTGCTTCCACAGAAAACTTGGCCTCAGGTGCCAAATCAGGAGATTTAAGGTCAACAGGGTTCCAAGGAAGACCCAACCACATGCGGCCGAGGGTGGCAGACGCACCAACGGACAAGCTGTGATTTGAAAGTGGCACTGTACATTGACCCTAATGTTTATACAAGTTAAATCTTAAACAGAGAACTGGAATAACTTCTGTTTCCTTCATGTGCAATCCAAAGCAAAGGCAGGAAGCGGATCCAAGCTGAAGGCAAACCGCACACTTGCAAGCCAATTCCATACCACGGTCACGTCTTACCTTTTCAGGTCAACGGTGGTGACACTAAACACAACTCCTTTGAGCCACAGAATCATGAAGAGCCTCTGTGAAAAGGGGCAGTTTCCTATGCTTTCACCGTCACTGCCAGCCTGGAAACAGAATTAAACATGAAGGTCAAAAAGGTGACAGTCAAGCAGCAGCTTCCTACCAAACCAACCAGAAGGATTAGGAATGGCAAGGAGGGTGGAAAGGCAGGTCTTAATTATTTTGGTCTTTCATTTGCCTCAGTTTTTTTCTTAGAAATGATCAGTCCAGTAAAGCATTGTCCCAGAGGCCTCTGTACTGTAAAGGAGCCTTTATTACCACTCTTCCAACGTGGCAGCCAGCAGCAAGATCAGGCTAACGACCACTCACAATGAGGAGAGTACCAACGTCATGAAGATTTCATTTTATGTATCTTTAAAAGGCACATTTGGTGCTGGGCAGTGGTGGCACACGCCTGTAGTCCTAGCACTTGGGAGGCAGAGGCAGGTGGATTTCTGTGAGTTCAAGACTATCCTGGGCTACAGAGTGAATTCTAGGACAACCAAGGCTACACAGAGAAACTGTCTCTCTAAAATCCAAAAACAAACAAAAAAAGTCACATTTGTGGCTTGATGGAGATGTCCCCCATAGTTTTTAGCATTTGAATACCAGGACTCCAGTTTGTGGCACTGTTTGGGTATGATTAGGAGGTGTGGCCTTGGTGGAGGGAGCATGGGGGGGGGGCCTTTGACGTTTCAGAAGCTATAAGTTTGAGATGTGAGCTCTCAGCTCTGCTCCAGCAGCCAAGCCTGGTGCCTGCTGTCATACCTCCCCACTGTGATGGTGACACAGACTCTGCTGCTATGTTGAAAACTGCACCATGCCTAGGGACAGGGACATCCCTGACACCGGCAAAACGTACCACAGGTCTGACTGTATTCTTTTCTTTCTTTCTTTTCTTCCTTCCTTTCCTTCTCTTTCTCTCTCTCTCTCTCTCTCTCTCTCTCTCTCTCTCATTTGATACAGTTTCTCTATGTAGCCCTGGCTATCCCGGAACTTGTCTACAGACCAGGCTGCCCTCAAACTCAGTCCTCAGTCTGAGTTCGGTCAACTGAGTTTGATCAGACTGCCTCAGTTGCCCAAGTGTTGGGATCAAAGGTGTGCACCACCACTGCCTGGCAACAGTATTCTTTATAAGGCAAAATAAATCATGAAATTAATAGATGTCAGTTCCCAAAGAGTTAAATAACTGTCAATCATCATAATCATAAAAGGTGAAGTGATAGTGCATGCCTTTAGTCTCAGCACTCAGGAGGTGGGGGGGTGGGGGGAACGGATCTCTGAATTGGAGGCCAGCCTGGTCTACAGAGTGAGTTCCAGGGCAGCCAGGGCTACACAGAGAAACCCTGTCTCAAAAACACAAAGAACTACATTATAAATATACTATTCTCATGTTATTTCATGGAGCAAGAAAATAACCAGACATGTTTTTTTTTTGTTTTGTTTTTCCAAGGCAGAGTTTCTCTGTGTAGCCTTGGCTGTCCTGAACTTACTTTGTAGACCAGGCTGGCCTCAGACTCACAGAGCTCTGCCTGCCTCTGCCTACCTGAGCGCTGGGATTAAAGGTGTATGCCACCATGCCCAGCTCATGAGATACTTTTATAAGCTCTTTCAATCCTACTTGAATGAAGCAGTTAACTTTCCTGAAGGCAATGATAAATGAGGTTGAATTTTCTGAAGTTCAATCCAGACAAATATTTAATTTTATCAGGTGTGCCCCAAGATTAAAATAGAGAAGGGCGAGTATGGTGGCCCACACCTGCGATCCCAGCACTTGAGAGGCAGAGGCAGGAACATCAGGAATTCAGTCATCCTCTCCTACAGAGCAAGCTGAAGGCCAGCCTGAGCTACCCTGTCTCAGGAGAGAAACAGTTCAGCTGATCTTCATTCTGATCACTTCAGCTAGTGCTTCACGGTGGTGGCCATTCACCATGGTAGCCAAAAGCGCCATTTTCTCATCTGGTTCATCTGAACAATACGTCCTTTGGGGTTTGGACTTCCCAGAGAGAAAGGGGTGCAAGAAACATGGAAGTCTGTCTGCTGGTTTACACACACCGTAAACAGCCAAGAGAATGCCTATGAGCAGAAGGCAATCTGTACTACCACTCCCTCCGCAATGTAGTGGAATTCTGGACTTTCCTTTTGGGTGGCAAAGCTTTTAAACCATAACATGTTTCTAAAGAAATTAAGTAGACAAAAATATACTTTCTATTCCTTTTCTCTTCCTCCACAGATAAGGCCTCTGTCACTTTCTAAAACAGACCACGATAATCGGTGATATACATTTGGGGTTCGGGAGGTACTGTTTATGTCACTGTGGGCAAGCCATTGACAAGATTACAGGACCTCAACATCTTCCTCTTCTCTTTTGCTTCTTGGTCAGATAAGCAGTTTGTTCTGCCATATACAACCAGCCACTGGCACCCAGCTTCCACACCCAAAGCTGTGAACCTCAACACCACCAACCAAAACAACACTTTCCAGAAGTTAGTTATTTGAGTACTTTGTTATAGTGACAGGAAGCTGACCAGTTCAGCCTCAAACATCAAGTGGATGGCACAGAAAAAAGAAGCTATAACCTGAAAGAGTGAAAAACCATCCACTCTGAACAAAGAAAAAGCAGGCTTACACTGGATACATAAAACCAGGCATAGTGGCACACACCTTTAATCCCAGCACTTGGGACGCAGAGGCAGGTGAATCTCTGAGTTCAAGGCCATCCTGGTCTACACAGAAAGGTCTAAGACCACATATAGCAAGATCTTGTCTCCAAACATTAACAAAAACCAAACAACCCTCCCCCTGCCCCCAAAAAAGCACTATCAGCCAAATTTTGAGAGCATATGCGTGTGTTCTTAACACTCAGGAGACAGATAGGAGGATCACCACCAGTTCAGGGCCCACCAAGGGAAATTAATAAGCCATACTGGGAGGTCGGTCTTAGCACTCATTTGAGTTTTGTCCTGAAAAGGGTATCTTCTCTCTACCATGCTTCCTGATGTGGCTTCACTCACCAGCCCCGCTCCCTCCAGGCCTGTTGTAATTCTGCAATTGCACAATCCTGGCATTTAATGAGAAACCGCTGGATTAGCTCCCGCATTGCAGATGAGGGGTCAGTGGCAGATGCCATGAATATTTTAATGTTTGACTAAGGCAAGGTTAAGAAACTGCTCACTTAGAAAACCTTGTTTAATCAGTCTTTAGACTAGTCGGATTGAAAACTAAAGCACTATCTTCGAGTTCTGTTAAGCACGCTGATACCACCATGCACACTCAAGGTCTCAAGGCCTGTTACCTTTCCACCAGTCTGCAGGGTACGCAAAAGTGCAAAGTCCAGACTCAGAGACACATCTGGATTGATAGCGACAGCAGAGAAAATGAACCCAATCAAGACCCCTGGACTGCATCATTATTTCTAAACTGTATCACTAGCATTGGAAAAATTACAAGTGAAAGGAACACACACAAAAACACCAACAGTGGTGACACACACCTTTAGTCCCAGAGGTAGGCGGATCTCCGAGTTTAAGACTAGCCTGGTCTACATAGTAAGTTCCAAAACAGCCAGGGCAACACAGAGAAAAAAACCCTGTCTCAAAAAAGCAAAAAAGACAGACAAGCCTAGTGAGCCGTTCAGTTTGCACTCAGTCACTAGAATCCCAGAGTTCTTGTCTTCCAGAAAAGAGAAAAGACTGTAAGAGACTCCACACTAAAGTCTTCCAAATGGCAATAAAGCCCTGTGCTTTGTTTTTGGTTTTTGATTCCCCTCCATCAATTTATTTTTATTTATTTATGTGTTGCGCATGCGTGCTAGCTGGTCTATACAGGCACAATGTGCATGTAGGTGCCTGTGGAACTGTTTTAAGCCATACTCTGTCTACAGTCAATAAAATGGCTTAGCAGGTTAAGGCACTTGTAGCACAAGCTTGGTGACCCAAGTTCAATCCCCAGGGTCCGTATAAAGGTAGATGGAGAAAAACTGCCTCCTTGAAGTTGTCTTCCGACCTACAATACAAATATAGAAACTCACACACATGACAAGTATACAATAAATTAATATACTGCTCCATATAACAAAATTAAGTACAGCAATTGGAGGGAAGCAAAAATAATTTTTGCTTAGGATATCAAAAATCACAGGCCATGGCCAACCTGCACCATCTCACAGTCTTGTAATTTAGTCCTGATATGGCTTGGAGGAATCACTAGGTTTCCAAGCTCTGTCTTCATGAATAAAATAGCCAACAACAGGACTGCACACTCATTCCAGGGCGGCCGGAGCTAAACAGAGAGACCCTGTCTAAAAAAAACAACAGCAGCAAAGGTTTCAGACCTCAAGTGTTTCCCATCTCCTGGCTCCTGAAGCCCGTGCCACTGAGAGAGGAGCTGACCGACCCTTTTTGAAATCACACACGACCCTTTTTGAAATCACACACAACCAAGCAGGGCTGGATGTAACGCCAGGTCAGTGCACAGAGCATTTGCAAGCTCTTCCAATTAATCCACTTAATGCTTGGATGGCTCACTCAGCAGAGGATGGCAGCCAGGAGGACTCACCTAGGCACAGACACTCAGAAACCTCACTGCTCCGTCTCCCATCAAGTGACCTACTCTTGCTGGCCTGTTTGCCTCTTCTACACAAAAAACAGTACAGATCCCATTGGTACAGAATCGACAGTTAACACAAAGGGTTAAAATAACATGAGGCTCCAAAGTAAGGGGCAGGGGAGACTGATACTCATTGTATGCCTCTCTTTCTTTTCAGTATGTAAAAATTTACAGTATTTATCAACATGGAGCCTTACACACACACACACACACACACACACACACACACACACACATTCACAAAGACAAACCAAAACCTTTCTACCAAAAATCCATGAAATGAAGTAGAGTTCCAGAATGAATGTAGAAAAGCTCTGGTGAGAAGGAAATCTGTTTGAGAAGTTCATAGAAGCAGAAGTCTCAAAATGGCTAGAAACAAAGTCTTCAATGACATAGACTTAAATGCAATGTGCTCAGACTCCAGGTCTGATTCAGGACACCCGAGGGGGTAGCTGAACTCTGCAGTTTTTACAAAACACTCTAGTAATTCAAAGTCTGGTGCATTTGGTGGGCATATCATATACTCATAAACACTGAAGGAGGGGGAGAACATGTAAGGG
>REGO01000146.1:755220-765319 GCA_010120015.1 Rhombomys opimus | reverse complement strand
AGAGACGCAGGAGAATTTCAATGACAGCCTGGGTTGCATAAGTCGACACTCTCAGAAAGAAAAAGAAATTCATGGACGTTTACACTATTTCTATTTCTTCTGTTACAAATTAAATGAACTCAAAGTCTCTTGGGATGGAGATGTTTAAATATTTAAACATATCTATATTTCCCCATTAAAAGCATTATTTAATGCCACTTAATATATAACCAATCACCTTAATAATGGCATAAAAATAAAAAAGAATGAAATTTGGTAGCCTGGGAAAACAAAAAATTATTAATTCAAAGTACCCCTACAGAACCACTATATCTAATACTACAGTGACTCTCGACCTCTTTTGGAATTTCACTTGAAAAGAGGAAGAAGAGAAAAAACACTCTTCTTAATGCTTTAGCCTTAGCAACAAAGAGTCCTGAGAGCTGCGACAATTAACTAAGATGGAGCTCCCGTCCCAGGCCTGCCCCTCAGTCACCTAACGAGTGAGGAGGACTGTGAGCTGTTGAAGGAGTCCCAGTCTGGTCCTGGGACTTTTTTCATACTGGCTCCTCACTTCTGATTTAGAATGGGAAGTTCTCCACCTATTTGCAAAGCCAGCCAGGCAAATCTTAGTAATATCCCAGAGGCTGAAAACACATGTATTGCACACCTAACTAGCCAAAGGCCGGGGCAGTCTAACTCTGCATCCCAAAGGCGGCATAAAGCAACTGAGCGGGTCCGCTGTGTGTCACGCTTTAAGTGGCTTCCTTATTAACACTTTTAATCTTACCAAAGCCCAAGAGTCAGGTGCTATTAGCTCAATGGAAACATCAAGTGACGGGTGGAGCCAGGATTTAAACACAGCTCCAGCATCTAAGTTTTAAAAATAAAATGTGTGAGTGGGTACATGAGTCACCACATGCACGTAGGGGTCAGGGGACAGCCTCGGTCGTCACCTTCCACCTTGTTTAGACAGGGTCTTGTCAGACTAGCTAACCTGCAGGCATCTGGAGATTCTTATTCTACTCCCAGGAGCACTGGGGGTTACAGGCACATGCTACTGTATCTGCCCCATACAGTATGGGTCCTGGGGATCCAAACTCAGGTCCTCACGCCTGCATGGCAAGCACTCTCCCTAGAGCCGTCTGCCCAGCTCTCCGGTATCCACTGCGAGGTAAGTACATTGACAAACAGCAAAACGCTACGCTTAACTGGACACTTGAAATATTAATTCTGATTCCCTGTACCTTGGAAATGGAGGAATATTCTAGTGCCAATGTAAAAAGCACAGGTGATACTTTGGGCAACAATCACCCTCTGACTCTAACTTAGGGGTCTCAGATCACATATACGTCTTAGCAATTAGAGGCTGTGGCAGGAAGATTGTGGTTTCCAAGACTAGCACAGGCTACACTGACAAACCTTGTCTCACAAGAAAGGAAGGAAGGAGGGAAGGAGGGAGGAATGAGGAAGGAAGGAAGGAGGAGGGAGGGAGGGAGAAAGAGGAGGAAGGGAGGAAGGGAGGGAGGGAACAAAGGAGGAGGAGGAGAGAGGAAGGGAGGGAGGGAGGGAGGAGAGAGGGAGGGAGGAGGATGGAAGGGAGAGAGGAAGGGAGGGAGGAAGGGAGGGAAGAAGGAGGAGAGAGGGAGGGAGGAGGAAGAGGAGGGAGAGAGGAAGGGAGGGAAGGAGGAGGAAGAGGAGGGAGGAGGAAGGAAGGAAGGGAGGGAGGAAGGGAGGGAGGGAAGGAGGAGGAAAGAAGGGAGGGAGGGAGGAAGGGAGGGAGGGAAGGAGGAGGAAGAGGAGGGAGGAGGAAGGAAGGGAAGAAGGGAAGGAGGGAGAAAGGGAGGGAAGAAGGGAAGGTGGGTAACGTTTTTATTTGAATATATCCTAAGAACCTCTCTGAGATACACCAAAGTAAAACAAATATGAACTACAGCACTGACTTTCCCAGATGGCTTCTTTCTTCTGTTTTATATGGATTTGTGTAAGCTTCATGGTTGCTAGGCAAACACTACCACCGAACCATGTCCCCAGGCCCAACCCTTTCAACCTATTTATCTGACTTCTTATATGAGCATTCTTGTGAATTTAACAAGCACTTGCATTTCCCCAGTCATGTGATTTTTTAATTGTTTCTTTCCCCACTCGCCGCCTCTGGAATAAAGTGTGTGCAAAGGGGAGGGGGGGCACCATTCTTCAGCAAGCTCTTTACAGAATAATAATCCAATGAGTTAATCCACAGGCACCTACACTCAGCACTCCACACATGTCTGTATTAGCTACACTGAGTACGAACGTTCTTCTATGCATTCCCTCAACCCTGCATTTGGGAACTACGACATAAAAGTAAGTCAGTGAGCCTAAGCACTTATTCTAAGAACATGAATGACAAACTTCTGCAAGCAGAAAAAGCCTCCCAGCCAGGGAGTTACAATGGCTCCCCAGGAGAGAGCTTTCTGGGACTCTGGAGGCCAGTTCCTTCCTACACTAAAGCTCCTCTGGCCACAGGGACTCCGCAGCACATCGGCTTTGTTTCCCCTGAGCCTGGAGCAGCTCATGGTATCCAATGGGCACTTAAGTAAAGGCTAGTTGAATGAAAATTGCTCAAGCCAGCACTAACGTGTACCTCTCTGTATTTATGAAAAAAAAAATTGCAATGAGAAAAGGACACAAATACGATGTGCTTTATTGGTGAGTTCTAAAGCTGTTTGAGACATCATTTTAAACAAGATAAAGTGACAGGTTTGGAAATTACAGATGCCCAGCCTTCTTAGTACACTATATTTAAAGTGATAGCTGCCCCCAAAAATTAAGAAGCTGGGCCTGGCAGCACACACCTTTAATCACAGCACTTGGAAGGCAGAAGCAGGTGGACCTCTCTGAGTTCGAGGCCAGTCTGGTCTACAAAGTAAGTCCCAGGACAGCCAAGGCTACACAGAGAAAACCCTGTCTTGGAAAAAAAAAGAGAGAGAGAGAGAAATGATACAAATTCTATGACATAACAGAAGATATAAGCAGCACAGGGGGAAAAATTAAGTTAAATCTTGAAAGCAGATTTCATTCAAGCTCAAACTTCATTTTACTTTGAGAAAGACTGCTCTCAGTTCCGGCCTTAGAGAAAAGATTGCTGTAGTTTACCATGTAAGCTTATCTTTCAAAGCCTAACTGCACTACTGAATAAGACCCTATTTCAAATGAACAATTAAAAAAAAAAAAATCATACACACAAAGCTTTACCTCGAGCCAAGAGTGGTGGCACATGTCTGTAATCCCAGCAACCAGAAAGCAGGGGCAGTTTGCCATGCATTTGAGGCCATCCTGGACAACATGAGTTCAAGGCTAGCTTTGGCTATAGACCCTGTCTCAGGAGGGAGGAGACACATACCTAAGTAGGCACCTGAAGCAACAGGAAATTGAAAATTATTTAAACTAAAAGGTTTTGTTTTTGTTTGTTGTAGTTTTTGGGGTGGGGTTGTCTTGTTTTATTTTGTTCTGTTTGTTTTCCAGCAGTTTGGTGGGGAGACAGCTCAGTATATACTTCTGGCTGGCCTGAAATTCACCAGGCCACCTCAGAGATCCACCTCCCAAGTACTGGGATTAAAGGCATGTGCCAGCACACTCAAGTAATTTATTTTTCTTTTATGTGTACGAGTGATTTGCCTATGTATGTGTATTGCACGCATGCCTAGTGCCCAAAGGCCAGGAGGACATCAGATTCTCTGGAATTAAGAGTTACAGGCAGTCACAGAAACCAAACTGTGTCCTCTGTAAGAACAGCAAGTCCTCTTAACTGCCCTCTCTCCAAAAGAAAAGCCTTGATTTACTGATCTGGACTCTGAAGATAACTGAAAACCACGTTACACACTGGAGTCAAATGAGACCATCTCTAAAAGTTAGATCTCTTTCAGACTAAGGACTGTCACTCTAGAGAGTGGGTGGAAGGCTTCTGAGAAATACAGTTGACGGCTGATCGGGCAAAATCTCACCACTAAATCATCAGTGTTTCAAAGACACACACAGACAGCAGTATAGGCCAGCCTATGCTTTATTTTCTTTCAACTATCCATCAAATACAATTGCTAAACAGATGTTCCTTTTCCAATGGACTGCAGATTTTAAAGGGCATCTGCAGCCAGTTCGAATCAGCTTCAGTGGAGTTAGGGCCTACCAACTATACTTAAATGCATTTGCTCACTCATAAGATTTACTGAATGCCATTAGGAAGCAGGCGAGCTTCTAAATACACAAAGATGAACCACAGCCGGTCCTGCCTACATTGAGCTTCCTTTATTATGACAAAGACATGTGAGGCCAAAAAAAAAAAAAAAAATTGCTCTCCACAAATAGGTTAACAGAAAAGTGACGCTGAAGAATTAATGAAGACTTTTTAAAGGATTTATGGAAGCCCGTGAAGTTTAACCGAAGAGAACATGATAGGGAAGGCTGCTTCAGGCAGGCAGCCCATACACAAGCCTTCTGAGCAGCTAAGGCAAAGACCTGGGATGCAAGTGTTGGTGAATGGCTGTGCCGGCTGTAGGCGTGAGTGCGGGGCTAGGGCTCTGAAGTTAGCTTTTCACTTAGCAGGAGGCAACAAAATGCAATCAGTACTTGGCGGGGAAGGAGAAGAGAAACATCTTAGCTGGATCTTCAAAAAACATTGCTTATAGCAGTGCTTATCTCCCACTGTGGCTGCAAGTGTACTTTATGTTCTAGGGACAATGGTTTAAACATACCCCATGCTTTGCTTTCAGAGATCTTTGTTGCCATTCCAATCCCTTGAAATACCTTAGATTTCTGCAGCCTTTCCTGTACCCCCATTTTCAGCTTGCAGATGAATGGATGTTTGGGGGTTTTTTGTTTTGTTTTTGTTTTTTTCTTTCCTCTGTTTAGTAACTATTCAGGCACTATTGTAGGTGCTGTATACATCAGTGGGCAACTTCATTACGGCATGCAGATTTAGTCAGAGAGGAAAACCAGACACGTGTCTACTAGTGATTAAGACAGAGAAAGACAGAGACAAAGGGAAACTGGGAATGGCCTGCTTCCTCTTCCCTCGTTTCTCTTCTCTCCCTTTCTCCTTTCCTTTCCCTTCCTTTCTCCCCTTCCTCACTTCCTCCCTCCCTCCTGGTCTCTTGTAGCCCAGGCTGGCTTCAGATTTGCTATATAGCTAGGAATAACCTCCACCCTCTGACCGTCTTGTTTCCATCTAGGACACACGCCTTTCTTCTCTGGCAGTGTTGGAGAGCGCAGGGCTTCCTGCGTGCCAGGCAAGTACTCTCCCACGAGTTACATGCCTACCCTCCGGAGGTCTTTGTGAGATTTTTATCCTTGGTGAAAACCGCATTTCTCAGAAGAGTTTAGGTGAAGTATCAAGGTTGGAATTCTATTTTAAGATGAGAAGCCTGGTCGCCCATGGAAAACAGGTTGGGGGTGAGGATGTACACACAGAAAACTGCTGGAGGCCATCGCACTTGAAAAGGATGATGGTAGCTCAGATTAAAGAAGGGATAGAGAGAAGAGCATGAACTCAGGGTAGATTTGGGGAGGAGACAGTAGGAAGATGTCAAAGGAAGAGGTGTGTGTGGGCGGAGCTGGAGAAATGATGTGGCCTCCTGTGCAGTCACTGGCTCCCAGGTTGTCTGTTATGGAGACGGAAAAAGAGCGGTGTTGAGACTGACTTCTAAGCTTAGCGTGAACTACAGGGATCTCTTGAGAAGTCTAGGTAAGCTAGAGAAACTTGGGACTTGAAGACACACCTGTTAGATGTGTGTGTGGCGTTTACAGGCGACACTTTTTCCATGAGATTGCAGAGTCAGGAAAGTGCCCAAAAGCCTGAAAGGCATGGGGTCCTCTGGATATGGAGTTATGGATGTGAGCCAAAATTTAGGTGCCGGAAGCCAAACCCTGGTCCTCTGCAAGAGCATGACTGACTCGTCAAGTCTCAATGGTCTGGAGGGACAGACCAGCAGGTTAAGAGCACTTCCTGCCCTTCCAGGGGACCGGGGTTCCAGTCCCAAGATCAGAAACTCAGGGCCAGCCTGGGCTACCTAGGGAGTTTGAGGCCAGCCTGGTCTATCTGAAGCCTCTTCTAAAAAAAAAAAAAAAAAAAAAAAAAAAAAAAAACAGAAATTGGGGCCAATGAGATGTTCAGCAGTCATTTGTCACACCAAGCCTGATGACCTGAGTTCCACCCTCAGGATCTACAGTGTGAAGGAGAGAACCAACTCCTTACAAGCAGATTGCTGACTTCCACACAGGCAAGGGGTACCACATGCATGCATGCATGTACAAATGTATAATAAAAGTAAAAATATAAGGAAAATGTAGAAGTCAGTCATGGTGACTTATGTCTGTAATATTAGCCCTTAAAAGGCTGAAGCAATAAGACTGCCTAGGGTCAGCCAGGTCTGTATAGTAATCTCTCTCTCTCTCTCTCTCTCTCTCTCTCACACACACACACACACACACATACACACACTCACAGAGTGAGAGAGAAAGCGAGAACAGAAGGAATTGTAGTCCTGGCTGTCCTGGCACTTGCTCTGTAGACCAGGCTGGCCTGGAACTCTGCCTGCATCTGCAGCTGCCGCTGCCACCGCCACTCCACCCCACCTCACCCCTCACAAGAGCTGCTTATCATTAATTCAACAACCACCAAATTTCAAACAAGCATCAGTTTTACTTTAGATAAACCAAACTTGCAGAATATAATACAGAACGATTACGTGAGTTTCTTTAAGCAACTACTAAAAAGCCAGTTGTAGCCTCAGTGATAGCTTTCATCTCTAAATATTCCAGTCATCTTTAAATCAATGACCTCATGTAGGCTGTCACACACAGGACCTTGAACTTCTGATCCTCCTGCCTCTGCCTCCTAACTGCTGGAATTAGATTTTATTCTGTTTGGTTTTGCCTTTTTAAGTATGGGGTCTTTGGTCTTGAACCAGAGATCTTTGTGTTGCAGCCTGCTGAGGGTGGGATTATAAGTTTCTATCATGCCCAGCTCATTCATATATCTGTGAGTCACACACTGTATAACCCAAGTTGATCTGGAACTTGTGATAATCCTCCTGCCAAAGCTTCGGGTGTACAGGATTAGAGGCATGAACTAGTACTCCCAGCTTCGGCTCGACTTCTGAAGACTAAATGGAACAAAAAGTCAATGCATACTCCAGGAAAGAGGTGGTGCTAAGACCATGGCTACTGTCATCAGCTGTGGCTCATCACCACCGTCCAACCACACCTCAAGCTCCTAGCAGAGAAAAAGGCCTGTGCTTACTCCTCTCCCAGCTGCCAGTCGCTTCAGTCGCCACGCCCATACCATACTCAACAGTTCCTAGGCAAAGACTGATCTCACTGCCTCCCTAGTCCACATCTACGGAAGGGAGAAGTTAATTCTGAAAAAGCAGCTTCAGATTTTAGAACTGATTTCTCCTAACGAGCACGAAGGGAGATCCTACCTAACACCAGTCAATCAATTCCAGGTGTTAGCGGGGGCCTCTGATAGCTAAGCTGCTGGTTTCACAAACATAAACTTTGCTTTCTAAGGGCAGGTATATTCCTTTAATCTCAGGGGAGACAGAGGCAGGCGGATCTCTGTGAGTTGGTGGCCAGCCTGATCTACAAAGGGAGTTCCAGGACAGCCAGGGCTATATGGAGAAACCCTGTCTCACAAAAAGAACAACCAACCAAACAAACAAACCCTTTTGCTTTCTTCTAGCAAGGCCCAGACAGGATAACTGTTTACAGGAAGCTTTAGACACTATCTAAGTTTTTTTTTTAAAACCTAAGTAAGTTTTCCTTAAACCAACTCAATACGTATCAGATCAGGCTTCATTTTTCACTCTAGTCTTCCAGGAAGACTACAACATTACACAAAAATTCTCAAGTTTTTGAAAAGGACTAGGGTATATTTGCAATTAAGAGCACTACTGACTGCCAAGTCCAAAGAACACGTATGTGACTGGTGGATGGAGACTTTACTAGACTAACGAATGCTTGAAAAGCACTAACAAGATTTTGGACTTCTGTATTGACTAAAACATGCTCTCCTCTGGTCGAGCAATACAAGAGGTACACCAAACATAAGCTTCCGTTTTTGCAAAAGCTTCAATACAATCTTGCATATTCGTTACACTCAAGCCCAAAATTTAATTTCTTAAGCGAAACTACCTTCGCTTTTCTTTCCCAGTTAGTGTACATAGCCCAATTTCACAGCAACCATTCTCCCAGCATTGCTAAACGGCACAAACACCTAATTTGATTCCTCTTTAGTGTAATGACTACTCACTTGAGTAATCTACCACCTGGTCTCCATCTTCAAAAATAAAGCAACTGGTTTGGCTGTTGGGCAAGAAAAACACGCAGAGCCCTGTCAAAGCCTCCCAGGTCCCTGCCTCGGCTCCATCTGTGTAGTTTTCATCTCCGGTGTTTGTTCAGAGTCTCTTTTATTTATTCTTCTCCCACACATACAAGTAAATAGCCATGCTGGGTGCTGGTAAAATTCAGTGTTTGTGTTATGCCAGGTGATCGACAGTTTTACAAGTCTATTACAATGAGAATGAGAATTTAGTGTTCTCCCTAAGAATTATTTCACTCAAAGCTGGAAACAACATCTCTCTCTCACACACACACCCACCACCACCACCAACAACAACAACAATTAAACCAACAACGTTAACAAAAGCAAGACCGTTGGGCTTCTTGCTTAGAACTTCATTTTAAATCCAAAGAAAAAGAAAACAAAGTCGCCAGCGGCAGAAGATGAGGCACACTCTCTGGGGTCCATACCCAACCCTAGCTCCAACATTGTTACTTGTTCAAACAATTCTCAAATCTAAATGCTCTTGTTCCAAATACGGTCTTATTTATCTACATTAAATTGTCTTTCATGAGTTTATAATTAGTCTAACTCATTCTCCCGATTTTATATTTTAAATGTAAGAATAAGAAGGGGAGGAAAAAAAAAACAAACTAAAAAAATGCTAATTGCTGGGCCTGAAGCTGAAATAGAAGGATCAAAAGTTCCAGAGCCGGGGCTGCAGAGACAGCTCGGTGGTGAAGGAGCCATCTGTAACTCCAGGGGACCCGATGACCTCTTCTGGCCGCCTCGGGCAGGAGCTACACACCTATGCAGTGCACCACAGGCAAACCACTCACACATATAAGATAAATATTTTTTAAAAGGAGCCAGGAGTAGGGACACTTGCCTTTAATCTCAGCACTCAGAGGAGGGGTGGATCTCTGTGAGTTCAAGGCCAGCCTGGTCTATTGAGAGTTCCAGGTCGGCTAAGGTGACACTGAGACCTCGTCTCACACTTGTTGAGCGTTTACAGAGCTGAGGCTTGGCTTAGTGGTAACGTGCCCGCCTAGCATACCTAAGGCCCTGGGTTCCATCCCCAGAGCCATCCAAACCAAAGTAAGACAAAAGGCTATTTGATATTCCTCACACGGGACTGACCACTGAGGTGTTGTGAGCCAAGTCTCAGAAAAAGCGACAGAACTAAAAGCTCCTGAGAAGTTCACAAACACACGCCCTGAACTAATTTTAGATTTCAGCTAAATCATGTTCCAATGGCTTGCAATCATAACCCAAATGTCATTTTCCATCAGAAACTCATTTCCATTCTCTGTACCAGTCTTTAACCGAGCAAGCCTAGCCTGGCCTTCTGCTCTACTCAATAATAATCTCATCCTGCCTTAATCACACTTCCCATCCCGCCTAGCTCACTTCCCAGAGACTCACTCATTCCCTACTTAGGAAACACCGGAGGCCCCTCTGCCCTGGTGCTAGAGGAGGGAAGTCTTGCTCACCATTCCTCTGCTGGCTTCTAGGCACCCCTTAGGCATCCTTCCCAAACAACTTGACTGTCCCTTTCCTGTCCCTACTGCTCTTGGCTCCCCCTGTGTTCAGTCCCCTTGGCTCCAACACCTCCTGTCTCTTCTCTATTCTGAGCTCCTTTCAGAATTGTATATTTAGCCAAAATCACCACCTTGAAGCAGCCTGTCTTAGGTCTACAGAAACAGCCCCAGGAAAAGAGAAACAAGAACAGTTTCCATTAACCTCACATTTTACACTATTTCCAGATCCTTAGGTTCCCCTCTAGAAACCCCAAAGAAA
>REGO01000146.1:714166-751522 GCA_010120015.1 Rhombomys opimus | reverse complement strand
CCCGCCCGTTCCCGGGGCGGCGGCCTCCCGGGCTCCTTCTGTTAGGCGCGGCCGCCTTTTCCTGGAAAACTTTTGCGAAAGTTTTCATGTCCTTAAGAAGGACTTTTTTTCTTCCTCTGACTGCGGGCCTCCCTTTGGGCCTCTTCTCTATTAGAAATCAAGATGCTCGGAAGGGCTTATGAAGCCGCGCAGGGTCCTGGGTTCGACTTAGGCCGAAACGGGATCCCGCTCCAGCACAGACCCTGTGCCTGAGGCTGAGCCAGACTCTTAAGTCTTTTCTCCGTGCTGTTTGCCCCACCTGGACCGATCCCTTTCCTCGGTTCACCTGGACAGCTTGAGTGAGGGCCGCCTGAGTGCCGCCCTCAGGATGCAGGAGCCAGAGTACTTTAGACCCTGCTGGCAGGGGCCAGAGACACGTGGTCTGCCGTAGACTGCCTGGGGTGAATGTCACCTCTGGAAAACGTGCCTTCCGGCTTTCCTTGATCTACTCACTCTGTGGTACCTCCCAAGTTAGGGTGATGAGTTGATTTAAAAAAAACTAAATTGGGGGTGAGGGACAACGATTATCCCTCTGTGCCTGGTGTGGACCAGAATGCTTCTACAAATTGGAATACAGTGTAAAAACACGGTACGACCTGCAACTTTATCCTCCTTCAATCCCATGCGAGTTGCTAGATTCTCTGAGTGGGATACTGGGCCCCAGCAATTAGCAGTGGCCTATAACACCCTAAGCCTCCGCCTAACTTGGTGGCCCTCGGGACGCTCAGGCAGGAGACCTGAGAATTTGAGGACAATATGAATGCATCGCAAGACTCTCAAAAAAAGAAAAATATCGAATAAGGGCAGTCACAGTCGAGACGATTCAGTAGATGAAAGCACTTGACTTGCAAGACTGACCGGTCTGGATCTGATGTTGGGGGACCCAACTAATGGTAGAAGGGGGAAAAAAACAACTCCAAGTTGTTCTCTGACTTCCACATGAGTGCCATGACACACACACACACACACACACACACACACACACACACACACACACAATGTTGTTTTTGTTGTTGTTTAGATAGGTTCCCACTGTGTAGACCAGGCTAGCTAACTCAGATCTGCCTGTCTTTGCCTCTACCTCCCAAGTACTGGGGTAAAAGGTATCCACCACTGCAGCCAACAATAATAGGGTTTTGTTTATTTGAAACAGGGTTTCTCTGTGTAGGCCTGGCTGTCCTGAAACTCGATCTGTAGACCAGGCTGGCCTTGAGCTCAGAGATCTGCCTGCCTCTGCCTCCCTAGTGCTCAGCTCACCCCCACCTAGCCTAGTGAATTTTTAGTAGACTAGGGATGAAGGCATGCTCAAAGCCCTGGGTTCGAGTCCCAGCACTGCAGAAAACAGAATGTGGTCTCCTGTACCTGCCATCCCTGCCCTGCAGAAGTAAGGGCAGAAAGATCAATTTAGGGTCACCCTCAACTACATGAGGATGAAGCCAACCTGGGCTACATGAGACCCTGTCTCATAGTAAACAAAGACTTAGGACTGCCTTTCCGTATCTAGACTAGAGAGTGGTGCTGGTTACTGCCCTGCATGGTTAGGGAGGGCCTCCTGGCATCCTGTCCACCTCTACAGGAAAGGCTGGCACCGTATTCAACTCAGTGACCAGCTAGTCTGTTGAAAAGTAAAGAAAACCAGAGGGCTGCCCTGTAGAGTAAAACCTGAGCCAGAAACAAACTAAAGTGATGTCTGGACGCTGGCCTGGAGCCTCCTGTTAATTTTTCACAGAACTGTGACCACTACCCTCGCTGCCTAACCTTTCACCAGGATCCCAAGTAGTAAGTTCAAAACACAGGCACACCTAAAATGACCCCAGCACAGCCTAAAAGACTCCAGACTGGCCCAAAGACATCTATGAATCCACTGTGGGTCCCAGTTAGGGTTTATCCAAGTCTGTTTGGGTCCCCGAACTGCTAGCTCAGATGTGTCTGTGCTGGGCCCATGCTGGCCCACAAAACCCCAAGAACAGACAGGACCCATTGGAAGCAGCGGCACAGCAGGGGTCTTTCTGTCTCTTTGCTTAAATAGAAATCTCTAATGGAAGTAAGCCTGTGACATTCTCTCCAAACCCTAAGGTAGTGTGAGCCCCAGGACTGCCCCTGCCCACAGACCTGGAGCCTGTGCCTTGGAACCTGCTCACAGTCATGCCTAGAGGGTCCCAGCCTCCGCTCTGATGCTCATGAGCATGGGAGCACAGGTCTGGGAGGAGGAGGAAAGACAGTGTTTATGCAGGGAGGTTCCATAGCACGTTTGCTTCCAACTTTGTAACGCAAGACTGATTCATGCCCTGTGCTCCTGTTTGTTTTTATAACGAAGAGAAATCTCGGAGATGGGTGGAGGTGCACTCTCCTCCGCACACACCACTCTGACCTCATCCCCTACTGCTCCCCCTTGTCTGCCGCACCCCAGCCCCAACGCCTCCTTTCTGGTCCTTGGAAATATCAAGCACATTGCTGCCTCAGGGCCTTTGCACTCGCTCTCGTGTACCTCTGGGTTCTTTGTCGACCAGAATTCCTGCAACTCTCACTCGCTCGTGTCCTTCAGATCTTTGCTGGAAAATAACTCCTTAGAAGTTCACCAGGTACCACCTGTGCAAGTGGGGCGCTACCAGCTCTCATCTGGCCTCTCCAGAACATGGAGAGGAAGAAAGAAGAAATGTATGTATGGGTGTTTTCCTAAGATATGTCGTAGGTGGCCTAACCCTGACACAGCCTAGCATCATCTGAGAGGACAGTCTCAGTTGAAGAACTGCCTAGATCCGACTGGCCTGTGGGCATGTCTATAAGGGATTCCTTTGATTATCAATTGATGCGGGAGAGCCAAGCCCACTGTGGGCGGCATCATCCTCTGCAGGTGGTCCTGGGCTGTATAAGAAAGCTAGCTAAACCTGAGTGTGCAAGCCAGCGCAGCAGTGAGTAAGCTCACAAGCAGCATTCCTCCCCACCTGAGTTCCTGCCAGTGAACTGTGACTTCCCTCAGTGAAGAACCGTGACCCGAAGGCTTCAGCTAGGTAAATCCTTCCCTCTCCTAAATTGCTTCTGGTCCTGTCGTTTGTCACAGCAACAGAGAGGAAACCGACCTATGGACCTAGACCGCCTCCCCAGTAGCACAAACAGCTCTCTAGGGAAGAGGTTTATTGGATCTGGGTGATGACTACCATTCCTGAACATTGCTGGCTCGTCAAGAAGAGTGTACACGGAACGACTGAGCCCTGTGGCTGGGTGACTTTCCTGGGGAGACTTAAACACCTATTCTCTTCAAATAGAGAGGGAGGAGGCCGCACAGAGAGGCTGTCAAGTCCTCCTCGGTGGATTACTGAGTTTCCTGGGATATTTACAGGAGCGTGGGTGAGTCCTGAGCAGCTGCCATCCTGGAGAGGTCCCACCCCAGTGGGTGGCCTCTGCCAGCTTCAGCATTTCCCAGAGGACATTCAGCTGGGGCAGGAGGGAGTGGCGATTGGAATCTCAGGGGAGGGCCTGGTGACCTTCTCGCCCCTTCTCCAGGAGGGAATGTTAATAGTCCCAATACATTACACTTAGATGCATAGGTTTGTTTGTTTCGTTGCTATGACGACAGGCCAAGGTTTCTGTGGGTCACCACAGCTGCTTGGCTCTGTGATGGCCACGGTTACACCAAGCCCACAGGAAACAGCTCCACACCGTGGTATCCTGTACCTGGACTGCATCGCTCGTGGTCTCGAGCCTGAATCCTAGCCCTTGGAGCCTGAGACAGAGAAGCAACAGCAAGCCCTAGGCTAGCCCAGGCTGTACAGTGAAACCCTTATCTAAAAAGCAAGAGGAGGGAGCAGTGAGATAAGTCAGCTGGAAAGGCACTCGCCCCGTAAATCTGAGTCTGATTCTGAGAACCCACAAGGAGGTGGAAAGGGGCGGGGTCTGTACAGATGGCTTAAGGGTCAGAGCACCTTCTGCTACCTGAGATGTATGCCTCTAAGTAAATAAATAAATCAGTAAACACCAAGTCCCAGGGGTCAGGTTTTCCAAAGCACAAGGTGGGGTTTCCGGGGAGCTCCCAGCAGGCTGATTGCCAGTTTCCACCCAGTCTGATTGTTACCAGCTCAGGGCGGCTCGCTGGCCCTCTCGGTGCGTCTGAAGAACAGAGGTGAATGGAACCCAGCTAACAGGCTCAAAAATGGACCAGTCGGATGTGCTGTGGGGCATGGAACTTCCCAGTCAATCCTGGTTTCTCACGGGCACGTTTCTCAGGTTCAGTTCTCACCGTCTTCATTTGGAGACTATGAAAACTTGGGCTCAGGGAACAGCTTCCCCCAGGTCACATGACTTGAAGATGGCGGCACCATCGAGTGTCTCGGAGCCAGCGCTCCTCTGCACAACTGTACCATGAGTGTGGCATGAGATAACCTCCCGAATACCTGTGACTCCCCGTCCCAGAGAAGCACAGCACAGAGAGTGGGCAAAGTGCCAAGGTGACCTGGAGTGTACCACCCCATAGTTGTTGAGAGGGTTCACGAAGACGGTTTGCAGAACAAAGAGGCTTAGATAAAGGCTAGTCACTAATCTCATTCATATAAGTCTCCTCTTGGTATATCCCTTTTTAATATTTTCTTTCTTTCTTATTTATTTTTCTTCTCTGTAGCCTTGGCTGTCCTGGACTCGCTTTGTAGACCAGGCTGGCCTCGAACTCACAGCGATCCACCTGCCTCTATCTCCCCGAGTGCTAAGATTACAGGCGTGTGCCACGGTGCCCAGCTATTATTTATTATTTTCTTTTTAGTTATATGTATATGTGTGAGGGTCTTTCTTTCTTTCTCTCTTTCTTTCTTTCTTTCCTCCTTTCAATCCACTTTCTACAGAATGGCCAGGATTATTCATCTTTTTTTAAAAGGTTTTTTATTTTTATTTTTATGTATATCAGTGTTTGCCTGTGTGTATATCTGTGAACCATGTGCATGCCAGGAGAGACGAAAAAAAAAAAAAAAGTCTGATTCCCAGAGACAGAGACTGGAGTTACAAACAGGAAATTAAACCAGGGTCCTCTGGAAGAGCAGCCAATGCTCTTAACTAATGCTATCTCTCCAGGCCTGATTTATTTCTTAAAAATATGTGTATATGTATGCTGTATGAATATATGTGCATGTAAACACCAGTGCCCACAGAGACCAGAGGCATTAGATCCCCCTGGAGCTGGTGTTACATGGGGAACTCAGGACCTCTGCAAGAGCAGTGCATATTTTTTTGTCATTCATATTTATTTATTTATTCATTTTCATTACAATTTATTCACTTTGTATCCAAGCTGTAGTCCCCCTTCCTCATCCCTTCCCAATCCTGCCCTCCCTCCCTCTTCTCCTCCCATGCCCCTGATAGGGGAGGTCCTCCCTCCCTTCCATCTGACCCTAGCCTATCAGGTCTCATCAGGACTGGCTGCATTGTCTTCCTCTGTGGCCTGGTAAGGCTGCTCCCTCCCTTCAGGGGAGCTAATCAAAGAGCCAGCCACTGAGGTCACATTAGAGGCAGTACCTGTTCCCCTTACTAGGGAACCCACTTTGAGACTGAGCTGCCATGGGCTACATCTTTGCAGGGGTTCTCGGTGCAATGCATGCTCTTAACCGCTGAACCATCTTCTGTCCCCCAGTTAAATGGCTTCTTTTATAAGAGTTGCCTTGGTCCTGGTGTCTCTTCACAGCAATAAAAATGTGACTAACTCTACTATGGCTAATCGAGGCCAGCCTGGTCTACAGAGCAAGTTCAGGTTGGGTGGGGAAGGTAGCAGCAGGGAGCAGACTTATGACTGAACACCTCCCATCTCCCAAGTTTTGCTGGGCTGTTTCTCTCCAGGCATCTATCACATAATTACTACCCAATTAATCTTTGGTGATGCCAGTCAAGAGGGCTATGGACCAACTCTGCTATGGAAATTTTCAGTTTGGCTTTGAATTCAAGTGTGTCAGTACAATGGGAATGAGATCCTATAATTTCCTGCCAGTTGTGGCCAAGCCATAAGTTTGGCTGAAGTTTAACCTGAATGCAGTATTTATAGAATGACTGAGCTTTCCAGCCTCCGAGGAGGGAGGAGTCATCGAGCAAACCTGAGCGGTAGAGACACGGTTCAGGTCAGCTTTTCTCAGCTCCCCCAAAGCTCAGAAACCCTTCCTGGCCACCAGCCTGGCCCAGCAGCTGAGCCTTTACTCGAGAAAAGACCATCCAAGTATATACAGTAGAGAACACCAAGGCTCAGAGAGGTTAAACCGCTGCCTAGGGTCACACAGCTAGTAAATGGTAGAACCATCATTGAACCCATGATAACCCATGATTCTCTTTAATCACCTTCTCTGCCTGTTGACCCCATAGGGTTCTTATGAGGATAGATAGATAGATAGACAGACAGACAGACCACACAATGTGTGGGGCTGGAGAAATGGCTCAGTGGTCAGAAGCTAGTACTGCTTTCCCAGAGGATCAGAGCATAGTTCCCAGCATGCACATCAGGTGACTCACAACTACCTGTGACTCCAGCTCCAGAGGATCCAACGGCCCTGACCTCTGACCTCCAAGGGCACCTGCATGTATGTGCTCATACCCATACAAAGATAAACACACACACACAACTTAAAAATAAATGGCAAGGGAAGGCTGGGGGTGTTGGTACAGTGCTTGAATTAGGGCGCAGATCCCTATGTTTGATTCCCAGCACACCAGAAACTGGCCACGGAGACTCACATCCCATAATTCCAGCCCTGGAGGAGTGGGGGCAAGAGAGCCAAGCTACATGAGACCCTGTCTTAGCAAAACAACAAAGATAATATAAGCCAGGTATGGTGGCACATGCTTGTCATTTCAGACATCTGAGGCAGGTAGATATTCATGCATTCCTGGGCAGCCTGAGCGAGCTAGCTGACCATCTCAAAAAGTCAAAAGAAAAAGAAGGAAAGAAAAAGGGTTAGAGAGATTGCTCAGAGTGTTTGTTATACAGCAAGAGGGTCTGAGTAGGACTCAGCAGCCCTGGGGAGTTGGGGGCATTAACACAAGCATGGCTGAGCAAGGTGGCCAGGCCTTTAATCCCAGCACTCAGGAGGCAGAGGCAGGCAGGTCTCTGATTTTGAGGCCAGTCTGGTCTACAGAGTGGGTTCCAGGACAGCCAGGGCTACACAGGGAAACCCTGTCTCAACAAAACCAAACCAAGCAAACCAACCCACCTCATGGTCATAAATGCCTGTAACTCCAGTTTGGGGGTGGAGGCATTCCCAGAGCTTTTGCAGTAGCCTAGAGGAAAGCCTAGGGTTGCTTTCAGGTTCTGTGAGAGGGAAGACACCAGCTGCTCTCCGCCGGCCTCCCCGCAGATGTCTGCACCCACACACTCTCGGGCACACGTCATCCAAACACAAAGAAGTATTTTGAAAAAAAAAAAATGTTTTAGACAGGGTCTCACTGTGTAGCTCTGCATGACCTGGAACTCACAGAGATCTGTCTGCCTCTGACTCATTGCTGCTGGGATTGAAAGCATGTGTCATCATGCCTAACAAAAAAAAAAAAAAAAAATTAAGGTATACAGTTGTGACCGGTGTAAATTTCCCCCTGCTTTTCCCCCACAACCGTCTCCCCAGCCACATCTACCCCTTACCTTCTGGTTCTGTGTTCAAAGACCCTTCATTCGAATCCCAGCCTGGTGCTTACTAACTTAGGCAAATCATTTCACATTCGTGTCCCCTCTATCACCTGGAGAATGTGTCCATCAGAAGCAGTGTTGTAGCATAAAGGCACACTCCTCTAATCTCCAAGATCCCCGTGAGTTCCAGGCCAACCTGGTTTACATAGCAAGTTCCAGGACAGTCAAGACTCCACAGTGAGACCCCCGTCTCAATAAACAAACACACAAAAAGTTAAAAAATAAAACAAAATAAATAAAGCAAAGAAAGTTCTGGGTTAGCAAGAGCACATAGCAAGTCCCTGTCTCAAAAAACCAAACAAATGAGGAGAGGGCTGCAGAGTTGGCTCAGCAGTTAAGAGCATTTGTTGCTCTTGCGAAAGGACCCGGGTTCATTTCTCAGTGCCCACGAGGCTCACAACTGCCTGTAAGTCCAGTCTGAAGGAATTCTCTGCCCTCTTCTCACCTAGGCACCAGACATGCACGTGGTGCATGCATAGCTTTGCAGACAAAACATGAATACAGATAAAATAATAAGTTAAAATGTGTATTTTTAAATGTAAAAATAAAAGCAAGAAAGGCAGGGATGAAGCTCAAGAGGCCTTGTCTTGCAGGCCTCAGGCCCTGGGCTCGATGCACAGCACCACACACACTCAAGCACGACGGCACAAACTTGTCATCCAAGCACCCGGCAGGTGGAAGAAGCAGGAGGATCAGAAGTTCCGGGTCTTCCTCTGTACACAGGGAATTCCAGGCTAGCCTGGACTACCTGGAACCCTCCCTATATGGGAAAGAGGAGCAGGAGGAGGAGGATGGGGAGGGAGAAAGGGAAGAAAGAAAAGGAAGATGGGATAAAGGAAGGAGCTGGGACTATAGGTCAGTGGTGGAGCACTTAATTAGCATGAGCCACGAACTGGGTACCATGCCCACGTTTGGGCAAATTTTAAAAACAACAAAACAGTTGAGGGGCCTGGGGAGGCAGCTCTGCATTTAAGGACATGGCATAACTTCTCCAGAGGACCTAAGCCTGATTCACATACACTCACACACTCACATACACACTCAAAGTCAAATTTGTTCATTTAGTGTTTTGAGACAGGGTTTCTCTGTGTAGCCCTGGCTGTCCTGGAACTCACTCTGTAGACCAACCCGGCTTTGAACTCTCTGGGATCCAACTGCCTCTGCCTCTCAAGTGTTCTGCCTCAAGGGTGCTGAGACTAAAGGCATGCGCCACCGTGCCCAGCCTACAATAAAATAAATCTTTAAAAGAAAAGGAAAAACGCTGATAGTGCCTTTGGAGAGAGCAATTGAGCCTGACTGGTGGCCAGCTGCCTGTCTTTCCAGTTCTGCAGTGAGGTGCGCTGTGGCCTCGGGCAGGCTCTTCCTCCTGGCCTCATTTGGTTGCCTTCCCTATCACCTGGTAGATGGGAGCAGAGAAAGACCAGACCACTGACCCTTGATGCCGGCGGCTGCAGTCTCCTCACCGCCTGCAGCAGCCCTGCTCCGTTCTCCCTCTACTCCACCCAGATCCTGTGGTTCCCCTGGGAGCAGAAACCCTACTCCTCACCCGCCCCCTTCAGCACTGCCAGCCAGGAGACTGGCCTGTCTTGGGGAAGTTACAGGTTTCGTTTTTTGTCACTTGGAAGCTGTTACAGCCAGGAAGGGAACCCGAGTTGACTTGAAGCCAGGCTCTTATTTGGATTGGGTTCCTAGGAGGCCATAAGCCCTCTCTGCAGCTCTGGAGAGGGGAAGAACACGCCCCGCCCCGCCCCGCCCCTTTGCACCCCTCCATACCAGCAGCTGAAGCCAGAATGGCCTACCACCCAAATAAGGGCAGTGTTATGTATCCGGTGATCAGGGCTCTCCCTTACAGCAGGAAGGCCTTGTGTCGACACGCCAGCAAATACTGTTAAGTCCTGTGTCGTCTGATTGGATCTCTTTATTCACTCAGGCCACCGATTTTTCCTGAGAGTCTACCACGTGACAAGCACCAGACAGCATCTTGGCTCCAGGAAAGACTTCAACAGACAAATACCCAAGTCAAAACGTCCACGCCAGGAGACAGCCATGAGAGCTGTGGAGGAAAGCCCCAGGCTCAGCAAACAAAGGTGACCTGAGTTTCAATTCCTGGGCTCCTCACGGTGGAAGGCAAGAGCCACGGGTATCATGGTGTTCCTGTATGAGACACACATGAAGAGAGTGGGCTGTGAAGACTAAAGGAGAAGGGTTAGACACCCCCATTTAGCTGGGCAAGATAGCACACACCTGTAATCCAGCGCTCGGGAGGCAGAGGCAGGCTGGTCTCTGTGAGTTGAGGCCAGCCAGGTCCTCGGAGTGAGCCCCAGAGCTACACAGACTTTGTCTCAAAACAAAAATCTTTTATTTTTTTTAAAAAATTTATGCGTGTGGGTGTTTTGCCCTACGTATGACGGTACACCGTGTTCAAGCAGTACCCTCGGAGGCCAGAAGTGGGCGTCAGACCCCTTGAGACTGAAGTTACAAATGGTTCAGAGCTTCCGGGTGGGTGCTGGGAATCGAACCCAGTCACTGTGGAAGAGCAGGCAGTGACCTTAACCACTGAGTCATCTCTCCAGGCCCCAGAGAATCAGTGCTGTCCTCCCACCATGTAAGTTCCAGGACTGAACTCATGTTGTCAGGTTCGTGAGCGAGCGCTTTACCTGAGCCATCTTCCTGGCTAGAGAAATGATTAGTCCAGCAGACTCTGCAGGGAGAAATGAGTCACCTGATGTTAACTCTGCTATAAAAGCCGGTTTGAGCTGGTGGTGTAAGCCTGGACCGCTTAGGGCTGTAGAGATGGCTCAGGGGTTATAGAGCACTGACTGCTCTTTCTGAGGAACCTGGTTCAATTCCCAGCACCCACATGACAGCTCACAAGTGCCTGTAATTCCAGGGGACCTGACATCCTCACCCAGACATATCTGTAGGCAAAACACCAATGAGCATTAAAAAAAAATTTTTTAAAGGAAAAAAATCCAAACACATTGTATGACATCCTTTAAAAAAAAATCATTAAAATATTTTAAAAATTAAAAAAAAAAAAGCCAGAGACTCATAATTATAGGAATTCAAGGCCAGCCTAAGCTATGTAGGAAGATCCTGTTTCAGAACAAAAGTTGTCCATATGTGTGCTGTGGTCTGGGTTTGTGTACACACACACACACGTATACACACACACACACACACGCATGCACTGTAAATTCTACTGAAGCTTGCTGAAAATACATAGATGGTGACAGTAGTTCCGCCTACCGCTCATTGGCTGGTTCCTATCCCCACCTCCCTGAGCTCACGCTGGCTGCAACTTCCCACTCAGGGTTCATGTCATCATCATCATCATCATCATCATCTCATCATCGTCACCTGTACTGCTGCCAGAGCTTATAGAGCGTTTAATGGGTGCCTTTTGCAAGCATTGCGATGCGCCGTCGGCTGTGGAACGCTGTCCTCTAGGCATGACCAGGCCCTCGAGGGCCTTGAAACCTTGGCAGTTGGGCCTGCTCAAAGGCTGAGCCACTTCTACTTTGCAGAGTGGGAGTGGCTCGGGAGACCTGCCCCTCCCTGAAGACATATAGACAGCTGTTGCTAAGGGAGCCACAGGGATACACACACACACACACACACACACACACACACACACACAAGGCCCGGGGATGGGGACCTTGCTAGGGGGAGAGGCTATTGAAGCCAGGAAGCCAGGACCCCAGGATTCTCACAGACAGCTGAGTGACTGAGAGGAGTTCTGAAAGAGACACCCATCCCCCAGAACCCACGTGCACACAAGCAGTTAAAGGTTGCTTCGGCAAGAGGTCACAAGACCCTGCCCCTCCCTGAGGATCTAGAGACAGGTAACTTTTGGGGTGTGTGGGGGAGTAAGAAATCTTTTCTTCACTGAGTAGCCTCTCACTAGCTCCCATGCACCTGGAAGTAACCCTAATTGAGTTCGCTGGTAAACCAAGCCAGACTTGGGTGTGAATTGTCTCTTTGGTCTGTGGCTGGTAAGTAGACATGTGTTCATCTGTCTGCGAAGAAAAAAAAAAAAAAAAATCACCCCAGACTGTCTGCTTCCCTTTCTCTCTCCAGGTTAAAGGTCATAGTGCTCCTCCTGTCACAGGGGCAGGTGGGGGCTCCATGGGGAGGAAAACAGCTGGTAAGCCTGCTCTGACGTCACGTCAGGCTCGCCGGCTCTGGCATCAGGTGGCACATCTCGCAGCCCCCTGCCCACCCCCGCTCGTCCACCGTCACCATCAACTATCACGTGGGCAGCGAGAGGGTAATCAGGAGTGTCCCGCAGGTGCCTGCCTTTGCAGAAGTGCTTTCAGCTCAGAGTCAACAACGTAGAAAAACGTTCCTCGCCACAGAGCTGGCGGCCCTGGCTCAGATGAAGTGACCGGTTCCAGTCCTGAAAGGTCGGGGGGGGGGGTGACAGCCAGCGTTGCCCTGGGAGAATCGGTGGGGCGGATCAACTCCTCAGTTGCTCCTAAGTGACTCCGCAGCCAAAGGAGCCAAAGAGGCCAGCCCTTCCTCCTGAGAGTTCGGTTTGACTAAGGACCCTTTTTCTTCCTCTCTTTGGTGGCTCAGGGCTCTTTGGTGGTTCACGGTTCATTTCTCGGCTTATTTATTTGGTCTTTTGAAGCCTGAACAATCGCAGCTTGCAAGCAGAAGGCGGCATGAAGCCATCTGAAACTCAACAGCTAATGTACCCTTTCTCAAATGACAAGAGCCTTTGGCTTCCCAAGGAATAAAGGCGCTCTCCGGTCCCAAGGTGCACTGGGATCCCAGCAGCCTGCAGAGCCCCTGCCGTGCAGGAACCAGAAGCAGCCCTGCATCTGGTGTCTCCCCACTGTACCCCATGCCAGGGACAGCCCCAGGCTCCCTCCCTTGCTGGCAGCTTTCGTGACGTTTGGGAGCTGGGCTGGGCCTGTCGGTTGGCTTCCTGTGTGAGGCCTGGACTCCTGGAGCCAAGCTTCCCATTGCATGTCCGTATTTGGAGCCTGTCTGCCCATCTTCCTGCCGAACTCCCTGTACCTCTGCATCCTCCCTACCTCGTCCCACCACGCACCAGGAGCAGCCCACGCAGAGTAGCCAAACCGGCCAGCCCTTCCTCCCTGTCAGAGCTGACCCCCGACAGACAGAGGCAGGGTCTTGACCAGTGAATCCCTGGGCTCCTCTGCTGTTCCCATCTGCTTCTGGCCTCTGTGTTTGGGGGTGTGGTTCTGGAAGGATTCTTTTCTTCTGAGCAGCCAGCCCATGCCCGTCTGCTGCTAGGTCCACCTCTGAGACCGAGAAGAGGGTGTCCACGCACACAGCCCTGCGTGCTGCTAACAGTGATGGCCTCTCACAGCAAAAAGGTCCAGGCTGAGAGAAGAGCATCCCAAGACCAGCAGGAGGAGGTGAGGGTGACAAAGCAGGGAAAAGTGACCAGAAGGGACCCTGCAGGAACCAACAGGAAGGGGATTTTTGTGACCTAGAGCTGTCCTGGCGGACTGCCCCTTTCTTACTTGCAAGGGGGGAACTTGTCCCTTATGGAGTGGGAAAACCTGCCGGACTTATAGCAGGTAACAAACCCTAGGATTAGCCTCTCCAGGCACATAGACACTCAGCACTTCTGGCAATGACTGAGGCCCACAGTGTCACTTTTGTAACATTCCAGCCTAGAGGGAGTTTGTCCCAGCCCAGGGTAACCCAGAGGAGAACAGGGACACACCCCACTGAAGGAGTGGCCTGCCAAATAACTGGTCTGTTTCTTCTAAAGCGCCTGAGTTACTGATGTAAACTGAAGGAAAGTAGCCTGGCATGGCGGTGTTCATCTTTGATCCCAGGGCTCAGAAAGGCCACGAGTTCAAGGCCAGCCTGTGCTACGTGGTCAATCTGTCTCAAACACAAAACAAGAGAGAAACGAAAAAAAGTCAGGGGAGGGGAGCAGAGTAAAGAGCGGAGTGAGCCTCACACCTGTAATCCCAGCACTTGGGAGGATGAAGCAGGAGGATTGCCACGTGTTCGAGGCTGCCTCAGACTGCAGTGTGTGGCCACTGAGATCCGGTGTCAGGGGGGTGGGGTGGGGCTGGGGGAAAGCCAGTGTGGGGGTGTTCAGTTAAAGTCGTTATCGTCCCAGCAGTTGGAGAGAGAGAGGCAGGAGCTCGGGCTGAATGTTGAGTTCAACGCCTGAGCTACAAAGTGAGACCTTTGCCATGGGCAGAGGACGACGACGGGCAGGGATGTGCAAGGTGGAAAGGAATTTATGGGAAAGATGGAAGAGGATGAAGTGGAAGGTTTATACACTGGAGTATGATGAATCAGCTCGGCTCCCTGGGAAGGGTTCCCATCTCCAGGCCGAGGGGTGGAAGCCTTTCAGCAGCGGGTGTCGGTTGTTGGGTGTTATCTCACAGGCCATTTGTCTGGGTCTGTATCAGAGCGGACAGGCTGGCTGTGTGGCTGTGATGTTAAGCAGTAAAATTTAAAGCAGGACTTGTCCTTCTGGGCCATTTAGGGGCACGCACTGTAAGTCAGTGGGAGTTAGGCTCTGAATGTTTATGCAGGATGTTCCAAGTCACTGGGTCAGGACCTGACTGTTAAAAAATGTGGGGATTTTTGTCGTATTTTAATTTTGAACTTTTTGTCTCCATAACCCTAGCTCTAAAAATTAAATTACTGACTAAGTGGTAAATTTCCCAAATCTAATATCTGACTCCAGAAAGTTGCCTCTGACCTACACACACACACACACACACACACACACACACACACACACACCACATAGGAGACATTGATATTACAGTCTGGGACTGTAGCTCAGAGGGTAGTGTTTGCCCTGCCTGCATGAATTCTTGGGCTCCATCTCCAGTTCCACATAAACCGGGCATGGCGGCATAATTACATTCCAAGCATTTGGGAGGTAGAATTAAGAACTATGGGAACATGGCAAGTTCAAAGCCTGGAGATGGAGGCAGGAGGGTCAGGAAAATCAAGGTCATCCGTGCTCAGCCTGGGACACGTGACATCTGTCTCAAAACAACAAAACAAGACCGGGGAGGATCATGGAACAGGGGCCAGAGGAAGGGCAGAACGTATGGAACACTCTCTCTGGCTGTGACACAGCTGTTTCACTCTTTTTTCTTTCTTTTTAAGATGTTTTTATTATGTATACAGTGTTCTGCCTGCATGTACACTTGCGCACCAGAAGAGGGCACCAGATCTCATTATAGATGGTTGTGAGCCATCGTGTGGTTGCTGAGAACTGAACTCAAGACCTTTCGAAGAGCAGCCAGTGCCGTTAACCTCTGAGCCATCTCTCCAGTTTCACTCTTGAACTCAAAAGCAATTAAAATTACCTGGACCGTAGTGGGAGCATCATGGATGGCTAGGCAATTCATGGTTGCTGGGGGAGGGACACATTTTCTCCACTGGTGAGGCTGCTGGAAAGGTGACCTCTCACCCATCACCTATGACCTCTCACCCATCACCTGTAACCTCTCACCCATCACCTGTGCACAGTCCTAAGGAAGTCCATTGAGAAAGAAATAAAAGAAGGAGGGTGGTGTCAGCGCCTGCCTGTAATGTCAGCACTTGAGAGACAGAGGCAGGTGGATCTCTGTGAGGTCAGGGCCAGCTTAGTCCACAAAGGGAGTCTGGGGCAGCCAAGGTCACACAGAGAAACCCATCTTACTGGCCCTGCAGTATATTTTCACATAGTTAAAATACAAATATGTGATTGTTGTTTTAAGACAGGGTTTCTTTGTATCCAAGGCTGGCCTTGAACTGGCTAAGTAGCCTAGGCTAGCAGTCTTCCTGCCTCGTCTTCCCAAATGCTATTTACATCCTATCTTTATATCTTTCCTATCTAGAGAAGATGTGACCACAACAACAACAAAAAAAGATGACTTCAGCAAAAGGTATTTTAGAGTTCATTGTATGAGTCTTGCAACCTTTCTCTCAGTCTGAAATAACTTCAACAGCGAGAAGCATTATGGAGTTCAGAGGAATAGAAGCCCTGGCCCTCCAGCTGAGGCCCAGTAGCTTCCCCTCCTGACTGCATGTCTTCCGCCTTCATCTTTTACAAAGCAGGATCTTGCCAGGGTGTGGTGGTACACATCCCAGCCCTCAAAAGGCACAGGCAGGCAGATCTCTGTGAGTTCCAGGCCAGCCTGGTCTCCAGAGTGAGTTCCAGGGCCACAAAGTAAGACCCTGTGTGGAAACAAAACAAAGGTACTCTATGCATCCATGCTCACGTTGGTGTAGATACAGCCACCGAAGGCTTGCTTGTTTGCATGTGTGCCGGGCATGCATGTGCGTGTACACGGAGGTGGGGGTCAGAGGTCAACATCAAGTGTCACCTCCGTCGGAATCCATATTTTTACTTGTTTTTTTTTTAAATATTATCAGTTATTATTACACTTACTTATTGTGTCTGTGTGCTTGCGCCTGCACACATGGCTGACATGGTACCCATGTGAGGTCAGAGGACAGCTTACAGGAGCCTGTTCTTCACTTCCATGGTGGTGGAGCTCAGGTCTTCAGGGTCTGCAGCAAGTGTCTTCACCCTCTGAACCGTCTCATGAACCGTCCATCTTGTTTTTTGAGACAGGGTTTCTCACTGAACTGGGAGCTCACTGGTTGGCTAAGCTGGCCCAGCCAATGAGCTTCAGGGATTCACTTGTTTCCACTGTGGTTACAGATGCCCACCGCCAGACTGGCTTTGTGTGTGTGTGAGAGAGAGAGAGAGAGAGAGAGAGAGAGAGAGAGAGAGAGAGACAGGGTTTCTCTGTGTAGCCTCAGCTGTCCTGGACCTCACTCTGTAGACCAGGCTGGCCTCAAACTCGCAAAGATCTGCCTGCCTCTGCCTCCCGAGGGCTGGAATAAAAGGCGTGTGCCACCAACCCAACCAGCTTCCAGCTGGCTTTTTATGTGAAAGCTGGGGATTCGAACTCAGGTCCTCATGCTTTGCCCACAAGGCCACTTCCCCGGCCCCCAGAGGACTATCAATAACAAATGGTCTTGTTTTTTCTTGAGGGGAAGTCCATGGGAACACAAAATCTGCTGGTTGTGGAGAATGCGCAAGCTGGGGGTGGGGGCAGGAAGACAGATCCCAAGGCCAAGCCGCCACACCGGTCACAGCTGACATCCCCGGGCCAAGCCCCGCCCCCAGCCCCCTCCTGCTGGTGTGGTATCTGAAACAATGAGGACTGCAGACCAGGGTCTCTGATATCTTAGATCTCCCTCCACATCCCTTCCCTGCCTCAGCTCTCGGGCCTGAGGAAAGGGCTGGGCTCCAACAAACGCTCCTCCTTGCCCTCTGGACACAGGCGGGGGGGGGGGGGGGCTTTCTTTGTCTGACAGATGTGGGTGTCCCCGACTGCAGTGACTCAGGGTATGAAGGTCCACTCTCCTTCCTGCTGCCAGGGTGGAGACCTGAGTCAGACCGCCAGCAACCGAAGCCCGGCTCCGCCCGCCGCAGCTATGTGGCTCTGAGCGCATCACCTGACCTTCCGTGTGTGTGTGTGTGTGTGTGTGTGTGTGTGTGTGTGTGTGTGTGTCTCAGTCTCCATGGGGAATAACAGTTTTCCCAAGTAGAGAACGCTGTCACGTGACTCAGTAAGTGCTCAGCAAGGTCCCCTGTCGTTCCCCTCTCCAGCATGGGAGAGGTGATGCCAGTGATTGAACTCAGGACCTAGGCGCACTGTGCAAGTGTTACCTTTGCGCCACACCCCTACACGCTATAAGCTAAAAGGATCTCATGGGGATATCCCAGGCTGGCTTTAAACTTGGCACCTGGCTGAAGACGGGCATCCTCCTGCCTGACTTCCCAAGTGATGTCAGGCACAGACCACTGTTCCTGTCTTATGAGGTGCTGGGGATTGAACCCAGGGCCTTGTGCACGCTAGGTGCGTGGGCTACTAGCTGAGCCACGCCCCCAGCTTTAATTCTCTGGCTCTGAGGCTACACGTCCTGGCTTGGCTTCTGAAGCCCACAGATCACCTCCTCTTCTAAGTCTTTCTCAGATTCCAGGCTTCGGGCCTCCAGGGATCTCTCTGGCAAACACACCTCCACCCTCAGTCCAAATAAACCACTTCCTCCGGGATCCGCAGCCCTGAGAGCAGCGCCGCTCCCTGCTGCTTAAGTTGTTTGTGCAACTCGGAGTCCCTCCTGCCCTAGCCCCGGACAACAAGGTCACTAGCTCTTCATGCACCATCCACCGCCCTCCTGGGGCTTTCCCGACAAACGCCTCCTCCCTCCAGACCCCTACTGCCGGGAAAGGCACACTCCCTCCCAACTTTGGGGTACCAAAGGTTTCAGATGCTGTCATTGGTCCAGGGCAGATCACATGACTCAGCTCACCCGTTCTTAAACCGCTGGTGGAGAGGCTGCTCTGAAGTTCTTTGTTACTTTGTGTACTTTAGGTTTTTCTTTTTTTCTTTTCTTTCTTTCCTTTCCTTTTCTTGCCTCACCCCCACCCCCTATACAGGACAGGCTTTCTCTGTGTAGCCCTGGCTCTCCTGGAATTCACTTTGTAGACCAGGCTGGCCTCGAACTCACAGAGATCCTCCTGCGAAGCTTTTACTTTTGGGGTTGTTTCGGTTTCGGTGCGAACTCTCACTCTGCCCTATCCTTTGCTGCAATGGCCATGGACTCTCAGCGATCCTCCTACCTCAGTTTCCCAAGTGTTAGGATTGCAGGTTTGAGCTACCATGCCCTGGTTGGTCACTTTTTTGCAAGCACCAGGACGCGCCCGGACGCTTTGTCTCCAGGATGTTGCTGGCAGCCACATGAGTCCACGAGCTCACCTACTCCTGGATCAGCGCAACGTGGAGAGAGGCAGAGTTGGGGACTCAACCTTCCTCAGGCCTCACTGAGCCACCGTGTCCATCAGTCCCCAGACCTGGCGTCTCCTGAGACTGTTCCCTGCTCGCCACTGTCACCGCCAGCACATTTGAGGAGTTCCCGGTGATGTTTAGGCCCCTTGACTCCAGGCAAACCAGATTGACGGCTCCAACCAGGACTAGCCAAGCACAGCTGAGGTTTAGTGACATGTTTTAAGGGTTAGAAAGAGGGTCACTCAGAAGGATGGGAGACGCACCAGAGAGTATGGGCCTTTCAGGGCAGGATAAGACACAGCAAGTGTGGGTCCAGCTCCTCAGGGAGACAGCCAATCCCACAGTGTTTTTCAATAGCCGTATGTAGGACTTTGGAGGGTTTGGTTGCTAAGAAACTCATGTGAGGTCACTGGGTGGTTCATCTGACAGGACTGAGATTGATAAGGCAGACAGCAAACCTCAGGGATACAGGAAGGTAGGCTATCTTTAACTGTAAACAGTTTATAGTTTTCTTTGGGAGTCTCAGGAAATCTCTGATGAAAGAATGATGCCCTGCCCAAGGTCATACGTGTTCAGACTTTAAACCACTTCGTTGATACTTGAACATAAAGGACTATTATTTTTGTGCCTGCAGCGTATTATACATACTATAATGTCAGCGATGCATCAACAGCTGTATCAGAGTCAGACTCTGTGTCAGGATCAAACTCTTATTGATCAGTGAGTTTGGCCTTCCTGACGCTGGCTGCGGCCCTTCTATACAGTCCCGCATGGTGACCTCCGCCAACCGAAAACTTATTTTCGTTGCTACTTCATAACTGTCATTCTGCTCCTGTTTATGAGTCGTAATGTAAATGTTTTTGGAGACAGAGGTTTGCCAAAGGGGTCGAGACCCAGGGGTTGAGAGGAACCCGCTGCCCCGAAGGCTCCCGCAGTCTTGCCGGTGGTGACCTAACACTGAGTCGGGTGTTCATACCTTCGCCTCCGTTTATTTATTTATTTTTCTGTACATGGCTGTTTTGGTTGTACGCACTTCTTTCTGTATGCCACGTGCACGCCTGAGGCCCTCGGGAGGCCAGCCGAAAGTGTTGGATCTGTAAGTGTTGCAGCTCTGAGGGGAAAAGTATGCTAACAGTCGGGAGCCAAGGAACTCCACAAAGTCACACGACAAAGCGAACTTCACGTGACAGAGCAAACCTCACACAAGAGACTTATTGGGAAAGACATGAGACGGAGAGCGCCTCTGCACCCTCTGACGAGAAGTAGCCAAGAGCAGAGCAGGAGGCAGGTTTCATATAGGGTCTGAGGCAGGGCGGAGCTTTTCAGGGTTGGTCTGGGTCTGAGATTGGTGCCATTTTGTGGCCTGATCATGGGACATGCTCAGGGATTGGTGGGATTTTGAGTTTGGGGATTGGTGGGATTCTGTAGCCCAATCTTGAGGGGGTTTTGTTTTGTTTTGTTTTGTTTTGTTTTGTTTTGTTTTGTTTCTTTCTGAAGGGTGGAGCTTGGCTGCCTTCAGCGAGAAAGGCTGGAAATGGCCATTTCCATTCATAGAGCAGGGCTGGGAGGAGGTTGGGAGTGGCCAGTATGGACATTACAGCAGTCTTAGGGTGGAGCCTGGCCACTTGTGCCTCAAAGGGTGCCTTAAGGATCCTGGAGTTACAGATAGCTCTGAGCTGTCATGTGGGTTCTGGGGATTGAACTCTGGTCCTCTGGAAAACCAGCAAGTGCTCTTAACTCCATCTCTCCAGCCCTTCACCCTGAACTCGTAAAGTGCTTGCTGCATGCCAGAGCCCGTCCTGAGGCTTTATGGGCACACATTTCCTGAGGGATACGACCCGTGACACCCTTTCTGTTGCGTTCTTGGGAGAGAACTTGACTTTCCCCGTCTCAGCTGCTTACTGTGGGAATTAAGAACCCTGTATCCTCTTCGAATCTGAAAACTGCATCTAGTTCTCCGGCCCTTGTAAAGATGAAAACGGAACACAGGAGAGATGGCTCAGAAGTTAGGAGCACCGGCTGCTCTTCCAGAGGACCCAAGTTCAATTCCCAGCACCCACATGGCGGCTCAACCATCCATGACTCCAGTTCCAAGGCATCTGGTACCCTCTTCCAAGCCCCACGGGCCCCAGCCAGGCACAAGGTACAGCTATACACAGGCAGACAAAATCCTCATCTACATAAAATAAAATAAAAATCTGAAGCAATACTCCAAACCAGCGTTGGCACTGCATGCCTGTGAGGAGGTGGAAGCAGGAAGATCTGAAGTTCAAAGTCAAGCTCAGCTACGTAGAGAGGGCAAGGCGACTTAATCTACCCAAGACCCGGCCGCTATTTACCAATGAGGGGACTGAGCCTGGAGGCTGTGACATGACCCAGGGTGGCACAGGTCGAGGTGTGTGAGCCGCCCCTCAACCAGCTGGGAACCTGGAGGCTCTGTGCCCGCCTGCTCTGAGAAGCCCAGGTGTGACAGGCAGTGGCTGGTGGCTTCATCAGTCCCCTGGGCTACGTATCCTACCCATCTTGCTAGAAACTCTCCTTTCCCCTTGGAGCCTGTCTGTCCATCCCACTCTCAAGTGACCATTGTCATCAGTTGGGGCGGGCCTGCCCTCCAGGTAGCTATCCATCAGCGAGAAGACAGGGGCCATCTGAGGCGAGACGGCCAGGGACTGGCGTGTTTGGCCTCACCGAGACCCTGTCTGCCCTGCAGGCACACTGGGGCTCGGACGTAAAGCTGGCTCGCACTAACAGTCTGCTAGCACCTTGGGGCTTCTGGCTGGAAGGGCCCAGGCCTGTGGGCAGACTCCAGGCAGTATCCACTCACCCTTGCCCTTCCTGTGGGCCACTCCAAACCCCGAAGGAGTCGACCTCTGAGTCAGGCCTTCCGGCCTCTTCCGGGCCTCCTCTCTGCTAGACTGCGAAGAACAGGATGTGAACTGTGACAGCCACCAGACCTGCTGGCGACACAGGTGTTAGGCCGTCCTCACGGCTCAGCTCCCCGAATCCCACAGCCGGCCCCCGATTTCCACCTGAGGATAGGGAATCTCATCTGACAGGATGGCAAATGAGTGCCAGAGGATGTCTGGGTACCCGGTACACCTCAACTCCTAAAGAAGGGGCAGGATCATAGGAAGTCAGAGGGTGACCTTTGGGGACGGAAAAACAATCTCCAGGCACACACACATATCTCTCCTGTTTTTCACACAGAGTGGGTCTGGCTGGCCCCGAACTTGCTATGTAGACCAGGCTGGCCTCAAACTCTCAAACCTCCTGCCTGATATCTCACAAGTTTGTTTGACAGCAGGGCTGGCAAACAGGCAAGGGTTTTTTGTTTTGTTTTTTTAGCTCTCTACCTCAAATGCATCATTTACAGAGAAAGAAGAGAATCAGTTGCTCTCCAGGCTGCCCAGTAGGCACTGGACCGTGGATGCCTGTACTCCAGGCGTACGAGGCTCCGTGAAGAGAATGTGGAAGTCTGAAGCTCAGCCTAGCATAGGCTCTGCACTCTGAGCAGAGTCCCTCCACCGAACAACCAGAACCCGGCAGATACAGTCCTGGGCTAGCCTGAGCCCTCCCACCTGACCCCTACACCCACCCTCTGGGAATCTACCGCAGAGCCATCTTCAAACCCACTAGTGATGACAGCAAGATCTCTGCCAGGGATTGGAGTGCTGGGATTAAAGGCCACAGCGCTACTTTACCCCACGCAGGCCCGACTTGGTTTTTGAAATAAGGTCTCTGATTGGCCTGGAGCTAGCCAAACGGGCTGGGTTGCCGGGCCAGCAGGCCAGGGACCCTTCCGTGTTCCCCCTCGACTTGCCTGGCAAACATTGTGTCAACTGGGCTACTTCCTCAGACCCTCTCCAGAATATTATGCCCAAGCTGGGGCATGGAATAGCCTCGGACCAACTCAGGTCATGTGACTGCCAGAAACAGTCTGGAAATGGGGAGGAAAGATGCGTGGCCGTCTCCACTATGAGGCTGCTTTTTTTTCCACCTGCCCCAGGGGTAGAGTTTCAAGCTCAAGTGGGAAAGCTGATGGGAGGAAGGGGTAGCCTGGACCCCCAGGTGAGGTCCCTGGGGAGCCAGTGAGGGCTTTGGGGGAGATGAGGGGACAGAGACAGTTGCAGGGAGCCATGGGTTCCTACTCAGGACCCTGGGAGAAGAGGCGCAGAAGCCCCAGCAGTTACTGCAAGGATTGCTTGGGAACCAAACCCACGTCATTCCTGGCTAGGGGCCTGCAGATGCCAGTGAGAGCATGGGCGAGGGCCCATGAGTAATGCGTCCCTCTGTCTGCTTCCAGAGTCTCCCTTGCTGGGCCCCAGGGAGCCCCAAGCTTGGTGGCCCGACATCAGGCTTGGCTGTGCTGAGGGCCGCTACCACCACTCCCCCATCCTCGGCCGCCCCTTGGTCGGTGTCTGAACTCGCACCCCGGCTCCGTGGGCCAGCTTCGCTCTGAATGCGGCCATTGTGAGAGACGCCCAAGAGTCCAAGTGGCTCCGGGCCAGCACACGTGGCTCCTTTGCAGATGCCCATAGAGGCCCTAGGCCAGGAGGGCAAGGCTGGCCTGAGAGAGAGGAGGCTGGAGAGCTCTGAGCTGCTGCTGCATGAAGCTCCAGACTGCAGAGACTATACTGCTGGTTAGGCTGGGCCCTGGCCTCTACCTGTCTCTAGTCGGAGAGAGGAGTGGAGGCGGGGGTGCTAGGTCATCCCAGGAAACTTTGGGGCTTTGGAGAAGTCCTGGGACTGGGCTCTGGGATATCTCAGGCTTCCACTAAACTGAAAATCCTGATGGGAGAGACGAGGCCAGATCCCTGCTCCTTGGGCCCAGCTTACGGTAGCAGCCTGGGAGGAGCCACAGAGCCCTGGGGGCATCCCAGGAAGGTTTTTTTTTCGGTCCAGAGGTGGGTGTTAGAAGGGGAGCCCAGGATTTGTTGTCTCATGCGAGACTGCCAGGGTCTTCCAGACTGAGTCTGCCTGTGGTGGTGCCATAACACCTAGATACTGTTTACTCAAGACTTACTAAACGTCTGGGTGCTGTGCCAAGAACGTCGTCGTATCTCCTTTGACCCTCATAACATCCATACAAGGCAAGTGTTATCCCTATCCCTGGGGCAGCTGCTGCCCTGGCAGTTCTCAGACTCAGCCAGGGAGGGCGGGGCCCTCAGAGCTGAAATCCACCCTGTGAGCTGCTCAGCCGTACCCCTAGCGTCTGCCGTAGCTACCTCACACTGCAGCTGACTCTCACAGCTAGGCTGATTGAACAGGGGGACCTGGATCTGATGCTGGACCCTGACAGTTCCCCCTCACCGCCTTCTTTTCTCTTCCCGCCTCAGAACCCACCAGCTCCAGGTAGCTGGCACTGTACCCGGTGGAAGCAGCCTGGCTGGGGAGGCAGGAGCTGAGAATTGCCAAGCCACCAGCTCCGCCTCTTCAATCTTCGCTCTCTTCGAGGGAGAGTAGGGGTTTTGATTTTTGCCTTTTTCAAGACAGGGTTTCTCTGTGTAGATCCTGGCTGTCCCGGAACTTGCTCTGTAGACCTGGCTGGCCTCGAACTCAGAGATCTGACTGCCTCTGCCACCCGAGTGCCGGGATTAGAGATGTAGACCACTACCCTTGGCAAAAGTGGGTATTTCATTTAGGATTCTTGTTCAGTTTTGTTTGAGAAGGGTCTTACTGTGTAGACCAAGCTGGCCTCTGCCTGTCTGAACCTCTCGAGTGCTGAGATTGGAGATGTGCACTCTCACCCTTCCTTTTGTTTTTTGAGGCAGAGTCTTCAGGTAAGCCAGGCTGACCTCGAACCTACTACGCAGCTGAAGTTGGTTTTGAACTCCGTGATCCTCCAACCTCCACCTCCTAAGTGCTGGACTTACAGATGTGTCACCTCACCTTAATTAGAGTTCTTTAATGCAAACAGGAGAGACCTATTTTGTTACTGAGACAAGGAAGGAATGGACTGGAAGGGTCCAGGATGGCCCGAGGAGCAGATAGGAGCAGAGCTGGGCCCTGGACTACCTACAAACACAGCTCCAGGGACCTGAGAGTGGGTAGAGTGACGGTCACCTGGTTCCCTTAATGACAGACCAGGTCCTCGTACCAGAAGAAAAGGAAGTGGTGGGGCTGGGTGGTTCAGTGGTAAAGTGCTCGCCTGGCATGCACAAGATCCTGGGTTCCAGCCTCAGCCTCACAAGGAATAAGTGAGCAAAGGAAGGAGAGAGAGAGAGAGAGAGAGAATGTGTGTGTGTGTGTGTGTGTGTGTGTGTGTGTGTGTGTGTGTGTGTGTTTGAGTGAGTGAGGAAGGGGCAGCCCAAATAGCCTAACCTCTGAGTCAGGGCTCAGGGCTGCAGCATGAAGCCAGCTCAGAGCTCTGTGAGGGAGGTTCTTTGTGGCCATGAGACTCACAGGAAAGTACCCTGATGCCCTGCTCACTCATCCCAGGCTCTGGATGGCTGTGTATCCCTGGCCATTGTCCTCCTGGATGATAGTTCTTCCATCTGTGGAAGGAAGTAAAGCGCCCCCCTACCCCAGCCCAGTCACCTCTGTCTTTCTACCATAGAATCTACGATGGGACTCAGGTCGGCATGTTTGCTCGCCCAGCATCGAACAGAGCGCCACCTCGCTGGCCGTCTGTGTCCTCTGCCCCAGGCTGGCCTTGAGCTGCTCCAGTTCAGCCTCTGGAATGCTGGGATTGCATACAGGTATTTGCTATGCTCATCCCACTCTTAGCTCTCGCCCTTAGTAAATTTTCCAGGGGAAGAGAGTGTTCCCAGAGCCCAACAGAAAGGATGAATCACTGAGAGGAATTTCAGGCATTCCTGAAGATGACTTACAAACTGGCTGCTGTCTGTCATCAAGTAAGAAAACACCCCTCCTTCCAGAAGGCCTGTGGTGCAAAGGGCCACACAGGCCAGTATCACACACACACACACACACACACACACACACACACACACACACGGTGCTTCTAGAACACACACAGGGCGTGGCCTGTGGGCCTCTAAATCCTGGTTCCTTTGCAGAAGGACAACAAGGTTTGTGGCAGCCCTGAGACACTGTACAGAGAAAGTACTAACATTATCCTTGGGCCTCTGTTCCTGTCTCTGTCAAGCAGGGATCAGCTCACTGCCATGCCAGCCTCACAGGGGCTTCATGAGGCACAGACAAGACAAGACAGAGAAAGAACACTGAAGGCCTGGCATGGTGATGGTGCCTGTGGAAGAGGCGGAGGCAGGCCACCTAGGGTTTCTGTCCTGAGACACCCTGTCTCAGAAATAAAAAATTCGAAAGGCAGCGGCCAGGGAGAGATGGCCCAGGTGGCAAAGCACCAGCTACACAAGCCAGAGGGACCTCAGTTCCAGCTCAGGACTTTTAGTCCTCCAGTGTCCCCCTCCTGAGCTCTAGATTATAGGTGTGTGCCCCCACACCCTGCAAACTCACGATCTTCTCTTTCAGTCGTGCTATAATACAGACACTGATGTTATCATCATTTTACAGAGAAAGAGGTGAGGCTGGACCTTGAGTTTACACAATCTAGCTTTTTTTTTTTTTTTCCAGATTGAGGGGTGGCTCTTATTATGTAGATCAGGCTGGCATTATACTCCCGAAACTCCATCTGCCTTGGCCTCCCAAGAGCGAGGATTACAGAAGTAAGTAAGCCACAGTGTCTCCTCCCAGTGGCTCTCGGAGGTCTGCTGAGGAGGGCTGTCCTCCTCTCATGGAGATGCTGAGGTGCTTGTGATTTCAGTCAAACCGTGAGCAGACATGCTGTGACCAAGGACCTCCTCTCTCCCATCTCTGGGAGTTAGCACTGGTTGGCAACTTGGAACTCAGCTGGGGAAATCAGCCCGAACACCAAACAGGGCCTCTTCAGTGGCGTGGGCAAAGCATAGTGGCTGCCTTCCAAGAACAGACTTCCCAGGAAAATGGGTTGTGGCACCTGTAATTTCCTAAGGTTGAAGTCATTTTGGTCACATTCTATTGGTCAAAGTAGTAAGGAGCCTGATTCAAGGGAAGGGCATACAGAGGCCCACGTAGAGCACGTCAGGGAACATGGGGCATTGTTTTGGAACTATCACTGCTCCCCGTTTTCTGAGATCTTTGAGGAGAGGCCCCTTTTCCTAGACAACTTCTACCTCCCTTCTGCACACAGCTTCAGTTTCATATATACAGTGTGTGTGCTTGTGTGTGCATGTGCCACAGCTTATGTGTGGAGGTCAGAGCACAAACTTTTGGGAGTTGGTTCTCTCCCACCGCTTTTACGTGGGTTCTGGAGTTTGAACTCACATTGCCAGGTTTGTGCAACAAGCATTTTTGCCTGCTGAGCCAACTCACCCGCCCACTTTATCTTTTTGTTTTGTTTGAAACAGGGACTCTTTATGTAGCCCTGGCTGGCCTGGAGCTAGCTATGTAGACCAGGCTAGCCTCCACTTCTTGAGTACTGGGACCAAAGGTGCGTGCCACCACACCAAGCTTGGCTTCAGCCTTTTTTTTTTTTTTTTTTTTCTTCCAGCATGAGACGCCTAAAGAGACCCCTGGACACTCTGTTTCAACATTCTGGTCGCCAAAAAGATGTAAGTGTCTTCTTTTAGATTATCTTCGTCCTTGCCAGGACAATTGCGCCTCACTTCCGCCTTCCTGCTCTCTTCCCAACACCCCTGCAACTCCATGGACCTTATGTCCCTGAACAGCGATGCGCTCCGCCCTTTCTCTTTCCAGTGAAAGTCGGCCACCCCGGGGGCTCTCTTCCTACGGTGGTCCCGGCCTTGGAGCCAGAAATACTCAACACAGCAGTTCCAGGAGGGATGTTTCCCAGCTCGGGACTGGAGGAACCGCTGAGGACCTTTCCCCCAACCCAGCACAGTGCTTTGCAGTCTTTGAGACGGGTGCCGTTTCCCAAGGTAGCCACAGAGGTTACATTCAGGTAGACAGAGAGCAGCCCGCGGCCACTTGTGTTAGAAAATTGCTGGGTTGCACAGCCTCCCTGATAAGACCTTGCCAAAGAGTATCTTCTACGAGGAAAGAGTTGCTTTAACCCACTTGCACAACTGTGGCCATCAGCAGGGCCTTCCCAGGACATGGGACTTGTGACATGTGAGACCCTCCTGCCTCTGGCTCCTGAGTAGGGGGATTAAAGGTATATGGCGCCATGCCAACCCTGGCTCAGAAATCTTAGCCTTCAACATTCTGGAAGAATGTTCCCCCAAAGGTAGTGTCTCCCACCGCCCCCCCCCATCAGCCCAGGAAGTGCTTCTCTAGTCCAATTCTCGGTTGGCGAATGGAGAAACTGAGTCTTGGGGTGGGAAGGAGACCAGGTCACTCTGCAAGCCCAGCTGAGCTGGGACTCCAGCTTCCTCCCTCTCCTGGCTGAACTCTGCCTCTGGGCTTTTTGCCAGCTGCCAACGCTCAGGCCAAGCAGGACACACGCGCCATCTTAGTGCCGGCTCCCAGGCAGAGGCTGGCACACAGCACACTCCTTTCTTAACCTAGCGTGGTGGGTTTCAGCAGCCCAGGTAGACACCTGGCGAAACCGAATCTCAGAGAGGGCAAGAGATTTGCCTCAAGAGGTAATGGGTGGCCATCACTCCCAATGAGCAGAGCCTAGTCCAAAAACGAGCAATCCAGCAATCGGGAGGAAGAAGGCGGGGTAACGGGGAGGTGGGAGAACCTCAGTAAACAACGAACAATGCATTCGGGCGGGTTCAAGAGCACCCGGAACTGGCCAGGCGCCACAGAAAAGTCGGGGGAAGCAAAGACCATCTCTGCAAAACCCAAAGCCAACTGTGCGTCCAGCATTCCTGCTCAGGGGTGCGGCAGGAACTCCTATAGCACGATCCTATAGGTCCGCTACCAATGGGGGCCCTGGCGTGAGTGCCCTGACTACTAGGGACAGGGGCTGGCTTTTACACCCGGTAAGGTGGCTTGTACCGGGATCACGACGAAGGAGCCACGGAGCCGCTGGGTTCTGTGGGTTAAAACCTGCATAAAGGCCACAGCCACAGGCTGCTAGCTGTGCAGAAGTGACGTAAGAGCCCTGGAACAATGAGAAGCCGGGGACAAAGGCTGGTGTTGTGTTGTGTGTGGGTGCAAGGCTTCTCAGCTGGGCAGATGGGGGTTGGGAAGGGATGGAGGAGCGCCTGGTTCCGGCTCCCCGGCCTCCACACCCCACACCTCGCCTTTGTGGGCGAGCAACAGCCCTCGACTTTGGCATTGGCAGCACCAGCTAGGTCAGGGCCTTAACTACCTCTGAGCAGGGAGGAAGGAAAACAGACACGGACTTACCAGCCCGGAGAGCCCTGGCAGTGTTTCCATTTCTCGTTATTTATGACAAATATTATCCAGTTTCCTCTGTGTAGACGCTCTTTGAGACGATGTCGTTGGCCTTAGCCAATCTGAGAACCATGTGACTTGCCCAGCGGAGTTGGGCCCCACAGATAGCGTAAGTAAGTTCTAAATGGTCCATTAAAGGTGTCCGGGGCCTTCCGAGCCTCGGCCACATTCCTCTGGTTGGACACACCTGTTTCTTGGGATGTCCCCGGCACATACGGGTCCACGAATGTGTGCAGGTACAGGCACTCGCCGCTGTCATTCTCCACATCCAGGAGGGCGAGCTCCGTCCAGGTTCGGGGAGCGTCTGTCTGAGACAGGCTCTCCGGATGTAGTTCTTGCTGTCCTGGAACTCACTGCGTAGACCAGGCCATCCTGGAACTCACAGAGATCCACCTGCCTCTGTCCCCCCACCCCGAGAACTGTAATCAAAAGTACGTGCCACGATGCCTGCCAGTGCCATTTTTGGTCCAGTTTTTCTTTTGCTTTTTGAGTCAGGATCAGTCTCCTGTAGTTTAAGCTGGCTTTGAACCTGCTACACAGTGAAAGGTGATCCTCCTCCTTAACCGCATACCGGGGTTGTGCAATGAGCCGCCACGCCTGGCCTTATGCAGCGCTACAGGGCTTCTTGCCTGGGCAGCACTCTAACCACTGGGCTACTCTCTCCTATATTCTAGTTTCTCTCCCTCCCTCGCTTTTTTCTCTCCTGAGTCTGTTTTCTTTCTATAGTCTTTCTCCCTCTCCCTCTATTTCTTTCCTCTCTTTTTTTTTCTTTTTCTTTTTCTTTTTCTTTTTTTTTTTTTTTTTTTTTTTTTTTTTTTTTTTTTTTTTTTTTTTTTTTTTTTTTTTTTTTTTTTTTTTTTTTTTTTTTTTGAGACATGGTCTCATGTGTTTATGGATTCAAGGCAAGTTCTCCCTATGCAGCTGATTCTCCTGACTCCACCTCTCAAGTGTTGGGAGCACAGTGAGTATTCCGTCTAGTTTTCTGAGTTCCCTTGGGGTTTGCACAGGGTTTCTGCTGGTAACTTTTCAACCTGCGCCTGGGCTGGCCCAGTAGGCGTGGTCTTTTTAAGTGTTGAGACAGATTCCAAGATATGTGCCTATGAGCGACTTAGCCTCATGAGAGCAAAACCTTTGCTCTTTGTGACTCCTTTCCTGTTGTTATCGGGGCTTGGGATGAGCTGTGTTCCGACAGCAGGCTGTCACCTGAGCCTTCGCCTGCTTTCCTGTGTGTTTTACCTACTCAGAAAAGTGGCCCTCGCTCACTCAGCCGTTCTGAAGGTGTTTGTTGAGTGCCAGCCGGGCACTAAGCCTCGTCCTGGGCAATGGACTGAGGTAGTGAGGAAAACAGCAAGAATGGAATCCTTTATGCGTTCCTGGCCTCAGTTTCCCCATCACCAAAAGGAGACATTTTGTCCCAAACTTCTGGAGGTGCCTCTGAGTGGAAGCATCTGTGGCGTGCTAGGCTGTGAGCACTCGTCCCCTGTCAAGCCTGCTGTACCTCAGGCTCCTGGAACCCGAGATTCTGGGAGGCTGGGTGGTGATGGCTCAGGTTGCAGGCTGGCCGGGCCTGCCAGCTGCCCGGGCCTCACTGGAAGGGGTGCCTGGGGCCTTCGTCCTGCCCTGCTTATCACTGGGGCTCCCTGCTTGGCCCAGGGCTGTCTCACCTGATCCCTTGACTCTCCACATGAGGCTCCAGCCTCACCCCTAGGCATGCTGGGATCCTGGACCACCAAGCCCACTTCAGATAGCAGCACTTCCCAGCTGCCCCTCCTCAGGCAGGCCTCCCAGGTTCCTGCTGTAAAGCAAGGGTGAGAGCCGCACCCTTTCAGGTGGGAGGATGGGGACAGCTTGTGTGCTAGACCTCTGCTTTGCGACGAGCAACGCTGTTACGAGGAGTCTCGGCTTCACCTTCCTTGGAGAGAGGTTAGGAAAGATATCCCAGGGGCAACAGACCCAGCAAGCAGGTTCTGCACAGCGTGGAGCTCGGCTCCGTCTCTCACTGGATGAAAGACCTCAAGCAAATCCCTCCTGAGGCTGACCTCCTCTTCCTTGGAGTAGAGGCTGGGTGCCTTTTGCCTTCTGTGCCCCCAGACCTCTGAGCACTTTGCCTCCGGGGGGTATTGTGGGAAAGGCCTGTTCCACTAAAGCATTTCCTGACCAAAAGCGACTTGAGCAATTCTGGTAAATTCTGGAAATTCCGGAGGTAAGGGAGAACATGACCAGAGCTTCTGGAGGGGGTTCTTGTTTTCTCTCTCTCTCCTTCCTTCCCATGGACCCGCCCCCCCCCCCAAGTGGTGGGGATGACTCCAAGGATGACAAAGGAGACATGGCTCCCTTTATGCCTGGGCAGGGCAGTCTTTTTAACCTCAGGCCTCTAACGCCTGTGCAGCCTTTGTGGGAATGAAAGGGAGAGAGGACGAATGTGGGACTCGTGGGAGGAGGCCAGCTTGAGTCTGAAAGCCCCTGCAGAACACCTGGATTAACAATCTGGGCCTTTGGGGTGATGGCACACACCTTTAACCCCAGCACTCGGGAGACAGAGGCAGGTGGATCTCTGAGTCTGAGGCCAGCCTGGTCTACAGAGTGAGTTCCAGAACAGCCAGGGACACACAGAGAAACCCCGACTTGGGTGTGTGTTGGGGTGGTGGAGAATCTGGGGCCTGCTGGGTATGGTGGCACACACCTTTGCTCAAAGCTCTCAGGAAGTAGAGGTAGGCAGATCTCTGTGAGCTCAAGGCCAGCCTGGTCTACATAGTGAGTTCCAGGACAGCCAGGGCTATATTGAGACCACGTTTAAAAGAAAAACGAAAAAACAGTAGTGAAAGTGAATAAATGAAGATGGAGACGGGATACCTGCCTCCTACCACCTCCTTAGTCAGCTGTCCGGTGCATGGCTGACTCACCTCCTCATCCCCATGGCCTTCACATCATGGTGCCTGCCCAGCTCGACTGCCGTCTCCAAGGAGAACCCAGAGAAAACGTTAACTCGCAGCCACAGTATGCATCGGAGGAGCTCTGACGCGTGCGGCCCCGAGTCAGACCTTGGGAAGCCACAAGACCAGAGGAGGGTGGAGGGCAGCTCAGCCTACTTAACCCAACCAGATAAAGCCCGAGCTGAGCCTGAACCCAGCATGGGCTGGGGCTGGAGAGATGGCTCAGCAGTTAAGAGCACCGTCTGCTCTTCCAGAGGCCCCGAGTTCAATTCCCATGCAACCACATGCTGGCTTATAAAACCAGGGCTGGCTCTCCCCAGGCCTGCCCTGCAATGGCCTTGGACCGGTGCCGAAGGCCACCAGTGTCATCAGACAGCCGTGTTCATTTCCCCAGGCCTGGGCTGGCAATGGTAGTCTCCAGTTCTTCAGTCACCTCACTAGGCTGGGGCCTTTAAAAGCCTACAGCTGCCAGTACTGAGGAGGCAGAAAGGCTGGTGTGTGCTTGTAAGCCCAGCACGAGGTAGGCCAAGGCAGGAAGATGACTGCTTTGAGCCGGAGCACCAAGACCTTGGGTTGGGAGTGTAGAATGTTCACCCAGCATTCACAAGGCTCTGGGTTCAAATCCTGACACAGGTTAAAAAAAAAAAAAAAAAGAGCTGAGTACTTGTAATTTCACACTTGGAAGCTGGAGGCTTCCAGCCCCTGTGTATCAGTTTTACTGCAGAAAAGCTGTAGAAAGGCAACAAACCAAAAAAAATCTTGTGAAAGCTGTAGCTCACACGTAGGGCACTCCTCTAACATGTGCACGGCCTGGGTTCAAGCCCTAACAATACAAAAGCAAGCAAAAAAAAAAAAAAAAAAAAAAAGACTCTTGTGTAAATTCCCAAAATGAAAGGTGAAGACCCTTGCCCCCTCCCGGACCTGACCACTAAGGAATGCCATGCGCCTGACCTCCACTAAACAGGCTTAGAAATCCTGCAGGAGGTTGGAGAGATGGCTCAGTGGTTAAGAGCACAATTCCCAGCAACCACATGGTGGCTCACACCCATCGATAGTGAGATCTGGTGCCCTCCTCTGGCGTTCAGGTGTACGTGCAGATAGAGCACTTGTATACATAAAAAAAGAAGGAAAGAAACCCTGCAGGAGCCTTTGACAGGGCCTCATTTCCTTCCAGCCACTTGGACTGAATGGAGCAGAGTGGGCTGACGTGCGGTCCTTCCTCGCCTGGTCAGAGATGGCCCGGGGGCACACCCATGGTGTTCAGTGCTAAGCGCTCGGCAAAACATGGAGGGAGCCCATGGGGAGCAGCGACCCCCCACCCCCAAGGGGCTTTCAGACTAAAGGCAGCCAGGACTGAACTGGCCTCGAGGAATGGGACACACAGCCACTCCCTGGGCGTGATGTCCCTGGGGGCCCTTGCAGTCCACCAACAGAGGGGTGTGGAGAGGCCGCTTCCTCCACCAGCCAAGAAGGACGCAGGAAGGGCTGTGACCCTGGGTGAGGCTCAGCATCGGGGACACGGTATGCTGGTGTCCTGGGCTACAGGGTTCGGTGGCCAAGGAACGAGGCTGCTACCCAGAGAAGAAATTCCCAAGCTCAGTGGGCGGGCTGGGCAGCCGTCCACTGCTGCAGCTGGGGGAAGGCCGGCCCGCTGGGTGCAGTGGGAGGTGCTTTGCCCAGCCAGGCCTCTGGCTGGCCGATGCCAATCCTGGGTCGGGCTGTGACAGCTTTCCTGCTGAGCCCTCTGGAATGTTTGGAACTTAGCAGTGACAGTTGAGAAGTTTCTGTTTCCCTGGAAGGCTCTGGTATGAAAGGAAAGTTCTAGATAAAGTTCTCCTAGTTTTGTTTTGTTTCGTTTTTCCTCCTAACCTGCCTTTCCTATTCTAGGGCCTTCGCCTATGATAGACGTGGAACAATGGCTCGGAGACCTTTGGTCACTTCCTGTCTCACATCTTGGCACTGGCGTCAAGAAAAGCAGCCCATGTCTTAGGCCTCACAGACAGCAACCGCTCATCTCCCTGGCCCCACCGGAACCGCCGGTCCCTAGTTTTCAGGCGATGTGCAAAGCAGCCCTTCATTCTACAGAGGAGGGAACAGGCCCAGGGAGATGATACACCGTGGCCTTGGAACTAGCGAGCTGGTGGAGTTGATTTTCAGACCCACAGGGTTATCCTCCTCATGCTTGCCCCACCCTTCAGCTTCCGAAAATGCCTGAAGAGGGTGTCATGTGAGAGGAGACAATGCTCCCCTGCTCGCTTTTGCTAGAGTCACCCCTTCCCCTCTGGACTTCAGTTGCCTTATCTTGTAAGGGCAGATAATTATAGCAACTACTCTTCAGGGTCAAATGAGAAGAGCTCCATCTAGTACTCGGTGCACAGTGAGAAGGAAATACTGAGCAAACAATGGCCCCATTTAGTCGCCGTGAAGACTTGGAGCTTGTGGAACATTTGGGACGTTGCACTTGCCCAGTACGCATCAGTCAGAAGGGCCAGGCTGTTGAAGGCCACAGCCTGGCCGCTTCTAGTTTGCTCTAGGCTTCCTGATCCACCAAGATACAAATAAGCTGCCCTCTATAGCTTTCTTTTTTCCTCCAGGTATGTCACAACCTGTGATGGAGCAAAGGTTGCTGTGGTGACCAGTAGAACCCTTATCCCGTAGCCATAGCAACAAAATCAGGAGACACACTCAGAGACAGCCAGGCGAGGATACTGGGCCTGCCGCTCTTCACCAGAGACTGTGAGGTGGAGGGGTTGCCAGCCCCCAACCTGAGGGTTCGCTCGCTCCCGGCTGCCTCCCCTGAGTTCACAGAAGGAAGGGAAACTGAAGGCAGGACTCCATGATGCAATCCTTGTGAGGCTATCCCACAGAGATGTGGGACTTTTGGGTGACACGGCTCTTTCTGAGTCATCCATGCTCTGTAAATCCCCTTCACTGTGCTGCTATGTGGAAGCCGAAATGGCCCATCGGTCCACCAAGCTGGACTCAGGTGGGGTTCGTTCTTTTCTTTCTTTCTTTCTCTCTCTCTTTCTCTCTCTTTCTTTCTTTTTGTCTTTCTTTCCTTCCTTCTTTTTCTTTCTTTCTTCCTTCCTTCCTTTCTTTCATTCATTCTTGTTTGTTTGTTTTTGTTTGTTTGTTTGAGACAGGGTTTCTCTGTGTAGCCCTGGCTATCCTGGAACTCACTCTGCAGACCAGGCTGGCCTCAAACTCACAGTGATTTATCTGCCTCCTGAGTGTGGGGATTAAAGGCGTGCACCGCCTCATCTAGCTGGGACTCTTTAAATACCTCATCGGTGGGCTGCCTTTGTTCCATATCCCCAAGAAAAGCAACATAGCAGCTATGGCAAGATCTCCAGCTACCTCTGGCTGAGCTGCTTCAGCACCCATGTCTTCTCCACCATGATAAAATGTGGCCTTTGAACCTGAGATCCCACGCCATCTTCTCTTCTGTTGGGTCCCTCTGCCATCCATTTTGTCACAGGTCCTGACAGTAGGTCCCTTGAATAGCCTCAGCATCCAGGCACTGCCTAGCCCATTTCCCACAGCACCTGGCTCTGTCTTCTCACTGGCTTCTGGGAGAATGACAAGACCCGGTTTGTTTCAGTGGTGGCTGTTTCTGAAATGTCACATCTCCAGACAGAAGTGAGCCCACAGCACCGTCAGACACGTCACTACAACCTCTATATCAGCAAGGGACGTACAGAGCCACAGAGAGGAATGGGGGCTTGCTCAAGCCTACCAGCAAGGGCCGGTGGACACAGGCTCTTCCCACCTAGACAAACAGTCCCCAAAGGAGACTGGCCCAGAAAGACCAGAACGATTGGATATTTACTTGAGCAAGCTTTGGGTATATACCTAGCAGTGGTATAGCTGGGTCTTGAGGACGATTGGATATTTAAGGGATACATACAAAATGGGAAATTCATGCCTGAAGAAGTCTCCTGGGGTGGCCAAATGTTGTGGGTCCTGAGCCCACGGAGCAGTGTGAATTTCACAGAGCCATAGATAATAATGGCTGCCGTGAATCAGTGGACTGTGCCCTGCTGTAGGATAAAAGACCAGTCTTTGAGAAGGGTCTGTCTCTGTGACCTTGGGTGGGTCCAGCTCTCACATTTGCACTTGACAGGTAGGTATAGGTTGTGGTGGTTTGGATGACCATGGCCCCCATCCTATGTTTCAATTCTTGGTCCTTAATTGGCAGGACTGATTGGGAAGTGATTAGGAGGTGAGATCTTGGAAGAGGCGGTGTATCACTGGAAGTGTGCTCTGAGGTTTCAAAAGATCCGTGCCATTCTCTGTCTCTCTGTGTCTCCTACTTCTACATCAAGCTGAGAGCTCTCAGCTGCTCCTGCCCTCCTGTCTTTGCTCTGCCACCCATCAGAGACTCTAACCCTCTGAAACTGTAAGCGCAATTAAACACGTTCTTTATAAACGGCCTTGGTCTTTGTGGTGGTTTGAATGGGAATGTCTCCTTTGAGATCTCCCATATACACTCGAGCTCTGCCCAGAGTGGAATCCAGTCCTTTCTGCTGCCTGCCGATCAAGATGTAGAATTCTCAGCAACTCCCCCAGCACCGTGTCTGCCTGCACAATTCCATGCTTCCCACCACGATGGAAAAGGACTGAACCTCTGAAGCTGAAAGTGAGCCCCAATTAAATGTTTGCCTTTTTAAGAGCTGCCTTGGTCATGGTGTGTCTTCACAGCAATAAAACCCTAAGGCAGTCATGATGTTTACCACAGCGATAGAGAAGTCACAGGTGGAATGGCCTGGCGAGTGCCAGCTACAGCCATTGTCACGGGGAGGTCAGGGTGGCTGGACCTGGAAGTGTCTGGTGACATCACATACCCCTTTAAGAACAGAGAGCGGCGAATTAACGCAGAGGCCCTGGCGCTCAGCTGCCTCTCACCACTCACTCACAGGGCCCAGGTCCTTCCCATGTCAACAGATAAATCAGGGTATGGAGCCTGCCTGTGAGGAACTGAGGTCTCCCTACAGTGGTAGCGTGCCTGGGCCTCCTTCAATGGGTCCGCAGTCTCAGCCAGGCCTCCAGCCTAACTCTAAACACCTTAATAGCATTTTACTATGAACACATCAGAGACCCCAAGGCACCACCCCCAATCTAGATCGCTCCCAGTCTCCAGCCCTGAACTGTGTGAGACCCTGTCATTTTGAGGCAGGATAAACCTGCAGCAAAAGTGAAGGGACCACCGGGCACAGTGGCGCACGCCTGTGACCCCAGCACTCTGGGAGGCGGAGGCAGGCGGATCGCTGTGAGTTCAAGGTGAGTCCAGGACAGCCAGGGCTACACAGAGAAACCCTGTCTCAAAAAACAAAAGCAATGAGAACATCTTAAGTTCCTTGAGTAAGCCTGGAACCTATGAAGCTACCTAAACCCTCCTCCTCCTCAGTGTGCTTCAGAACGTGCCCTGTCATTGTTAAGGCTCTTATCAAACATCTAAGGCTTCACAAGCCACCCAGGTCACCTACACACAGCCACCGGAGGGACACCGAGGTGGACTCTCCCTCGTGAAAACCTCTCAAGCACACTTTGAGTGTGTTCTATCACTTTCCCCAGCACACCCCCCTCCTCCTTCTCCTCCCCCTCC
>REGO01000146.1:678975-714007 GCA_010120015.1 Rhombomys opimus | reverse complement strand
TACCCCCCTCCTCCTTCTCCTCCCCCCCACCAACTCTGTGGTTAGATCTACGTTAAAGTCTTTTCTTGGATGCTGGGAAGGCAGTTCATCGAGTATGAAGCCCTGGGTTCAAGATCTCATCAACACATAAGCCGCACATGCTTGTAATCTCAACACTCAGGGAGGCCGGGGCAGGGGGATCCCTGTGCATTTGGGACTAGTCTGAGCTATAGTCAGACAAGCCGGGGCCCAGCATGGTGGTGCATGTCTTTAATCCCAGCCCTGGGGAGGCAGAGGCAGAAGGATGTGAGTTGGAGACCAGCCTTGTCTACAGAGTGAATTTCAAGATCAGGCTACCTAGTGAAACCCTGCTTCCAAAACACGAAAAACAAAAAGAAAGCTCGGAACGATAACAGCGAGGGGGCGGTTGCAAGCAACTGAAACCTCACACCTGAGTCCAACCCACACATAAAGACGTGGAAAGCATGGACTCACCGAGTTGTTCTGCGGCCTCCACTGCGTGCTGTGGCGCACACACACATGCACATTTACACAGCATGCACTCAACAATAACAAAAAGAACATCTGCTGGCCACAGCGCGCGCCTTCACCTGATCCCAGCTCTTGGAGGCAGAGGCGTGAGGATAACTGAGAGTTTAAGGGCAGCCCTGTTTACAAACTGAGTTCCTGTCCAGCCAAGACGACACAGTGAAACCCCGTCTCAAAACAGACAGACAAACCAACAAACCATCGGTAAGGGGTTGGTGAGATGGCTCAGTGGTTGACAGCAACGGCTGAGGACTGGGGTCTAATCCCCAGCAACCACAGCAACCATCTCTGACTCCTGCCCCTGGGGATCCAACGGCCTCCGAGGGCACTGCACAGGAGTTACAAACTCACACAGCCCCAAGCAAAACATCAATTTCTCCTCTCTCTCTCTGTCTTTATCTCTGTCTCTCTCTATGTGTGTCTTTCTCTCTCCCCGTCACGCACACACAAACACACTTTAGATAGGCTAAGGCAGGCAGATTTCTGAGTTCAAAGCTAGCCTGGACTACAGTTCAGGCCAGCCAAGACTATATAGCGAAATCTTGTCTCAAAACAAACCCCCAAAATAACTAAATAAAATCAACAGGCGGCCTGAGAAACTGTCCCTGGCCTCTGCGACTTCAACTGAAAGGCTTAATCACACCCCCACAGAGAGCCAATAGCAGATTCCAGGCTCTGCTCCCCTCCCCCCACCTTACCTTCCGAAGGCACTGCAGGTGGCTCCAGCTGTCCCCGGAGAGTGTGGAACCCCCCAGCAGCCCTGCAGAAATGAGGCCGCTCCCCACTCCGCACAGCCCTCATCAGGGGCCTCTCTCACTCGGTCGCAGGTTCTGGTGACTTAGGAAGAAGAGATGCCTTCCTTCCCCAACCCCCCCAACCCATGCTGAAGCTGGGCTACTATCTCCCAAATTCCAGAGACTCCGGGTCTGAGGATGTGAGGAAGGTGAGGCAGATGCTGGCAAGGAAACCACAGCCATGACATGCGGTACAGATGGCAGAATATTTAGGAACAGGATGTTTCCTGCCACCTAAGGTGGGTTGGAACCAGGGCTTAGAGGGAGGGCTGGGCTCTGGATTTGGCAGGCGGGGCCCACATCCACTCAGCCTGGAGGTGTGGACTGGAGAGGACTGGTGAGAGCTGGACACAGTGAGGGGCGGCGTGCAGGAGTTCAGAAGCCCGGGGAGAACTGAGCGGTGGAGCAGGACCTCCTGCCTCCAGGGCAAACACGGGGTGAGCGTGCAGGGAAAGGAGGAAGGAAGGAAGAGCTGGGGGGAGCGGAGGCAGCGCTTGAATGGCGGGGACTGAGTTCAAGGTCAAGCTCGGCCTGGGCAACGTGAGACCCTGCCTAAAAATAATAACGATCAAAAGGAAAACTAACGGAGCACAGGAGACGACCGACTCCGTAGGTTAGCTCGCTCGGTGGCCGAGCAGGGGCTAGGCGCCACCCAGTGGGCGAAACCGAGAACAGCGGCGATCAGGGCAGAGAACGGAAAAGGCTCTGTCCCTGTCAGGCTGACGCCACTTTTGGTTTCTGCTTAGTTGAAATTTGCCATTTGATAATGGAATAATTGTTTTCTGCGACAGGATCTCAGCACATTTCTCCGGATGGCCTGGGACTTTCTGTGTAGAGTAGGCTGGCCTCCCGTTCCCACTGGGCTGGAACACATTCTCAGTGAATGGCTGGGATATTAACAGTGTCCGGTTTGTTCATGACCGGCTGCTTGATTTCCGTCTGTTACACCATGGAAATGATGCCAAACGTCAGGGCAGACTCTAGCAATTTCTGTGCTCACACCGGACGGGAGGCTTTCAAAACAACATCTAACAGCAACGCACTTGGCCCAAGAGCTGCCAGGGCCAGGCAGTGATGGTTCGGAGTGAGATGACAGGCTTGAGGACCAGGAGAGTCCTAAAATGGAAGTTCACAAAGAGCCGGGGAGAACAACCTGGCCTCGGGAGCAGGTGCCGAGGAAGCTCTTCTCATTTGGAGCAAACGGGAGAGCTGAAAAAACCTGGAGAAGCAGGTGCCTGGCGAGCTGACTGGAAACTTCACAGTTGTCCATCAGCCGTGGTGGCTCACGCCTGTAATTCAGGCACTCGGGGAGGCAGGCAGATCTCTGTAAGTTCAAGGATAGCTTGGTCTGCAAAGTCCAGGACAGCCAGGGCTACACAGAGAAACCGTTTCGAAAAACAAAACCAAAAATTGTCAATCTCAATTCTACCCACCACCAATAATTTCTTCAGTTGGGTTCTGAGGAGCAATGAGATGTGGATTTTATGGCTAGCAAGATGGCTGCCACCACGCCTGAGCTGGTTCCCCGCAACTCACATGGTAGGAAGAGGTCTGACTCCTGCGGGTCGTCCTCTGACCTCCACACGTGTGCCGGGGCAGGTGTGCCGACATACACGCACAGTCAAACACACATGAGTGATTTTTAAAAATTGTGAAGGAAGATGGTGTATGCCAACCAGCAACGAGCGGCTTGCCAGTTGGACCAAAAGGCTCTGAAGGACTTCCCAAAGCCAAACTTGCACCGAAAAGGTCACAGACAGTTTGGAGTCTGCTGTCAAGTTCTGCCTGGGAAGCACGCTCCAGAAGACCCACTGCACACGGCAACGCCTGCAGATGGCACTGAGTGACGGAAAGGGCCCAGTTCTCCACATCATGCCACAGGTCATACAACCAATGCCAAAAAGTTGAGCGAATCGGGCTTCAAAGTTTTGTTTTCTGAGACAGGGGTTCTCTGTATAGCCTTGGCTGTCCTGGACTCGCTGTGTAGACCAGGCTGGCCTTAAACTCCCAGCAATCCTCCTGCCTCTGCCTCACTGAGTGCTGGGACCACAGGCGTGCACCACCATGCCCGGCCAGGCTTCGTAGTTTTGTCTTAGCCCTGCACCTTCACCAACCGACTGCCAGCCACTTTTTGTTGCTAAGCCACCTCAGCAACTTTTTGTAGAAAAAAGCTTCCACGTCCAGCAGAAAGCCTGTTGAATCCTGAATCATGGGTTTTTATAATACAGGAATAAACACTTAAGTTTGTTCTTGGCAAACAAAACAATGGTCACAAAAATGGCTTGGGTGTAATGTATCTTGATCAAGAGATACTTTTGAACTTCATATGCTTTAAAACTCATGGTTCTAACTGCAGTTTTCTTGGTTCTGTGCCAGCCTAATGGAGGTAGGAGGAGTGGATGATAGCTGGTACTGGACTGGCTAAGAAACTCCATCGGCAACTCCAAACTGCCTGGTTAATTAATATCACTGCATCTTGAAGACTTTGGAGCTTGCTTCGAAGCTCAGATTGGCTTGGAACACGCAGACCTGCCTGCTTCTGCCTCACAAGTGCCCCCCCCCACACACACTTTATTCTGGGAGATAGGGGTTTCAAGACAGGATCACCTTGTGTAGGCCCGGCTGTCCCGGAACTCTGTAGACCAGTCCTGACCCACTACTCAGAGATGTCCCTGGCCCCTCCTGAGCGCTGGAATTACAGGCACATTTCCAACTCTGTATTTTGAAACAGGGTCTTGTTAAGTAGTAGCCCAGGCTGGTTTCAAGCTGGTAATTCCCCTGCTTCTGTGTGCAAATCCATCCTACAACTTTAAAGAATGTTTTTTAAAAAGTCCTCATATGCATTGATGTTTGCCTGCCCATGTCTGAGTGAAATCCCCTGGAACTGAGGTTACAAACAGTTGTGAGCAGCCCTGTGGGTGCTGGGAATTGAACCCAGGTCCACCTGGAAGAGCAGCGAGTGCTCTTAACTGCTGAGCCATCTCTCCAGCCCACAAATTTCATTTAACATCAGTTTACAAAACAGTTCCATTGAGACATTTTCATCCCGTGCACGAGCCTCAGCCACAACAGCTACTGCCTACACCATCTTCACAAAGCCTATGAGGTGGGCACCATGACCACCATTTTATTTATAGGAAGTTGTTTCATAGCGGCTGAAGAGACGTGTTCACGGGGCTGTTACCAGGCTTTGCGTGGTCTGAGTGCAGCCAGGTGCACCTATGCAGAGGCCAGGTGTCTTCCTCAGGCTCTCAACACCATCTTACTCTTTGAGACAAAGATCCCTCAGTAAGGGCTGGAGAGACGGCTCAGAGGTTAACACTGACTGCTCTTCCAGAGGGCCTGAGTTCAATTCTTGACAACCACATGGTAGCTCCCAACCGTCTATAACGAGATTCAATGCCCTCTTCTGGCCTGTGTGTGATCTCCTAATGAACCTAAAGACCAGCAATTAGCTGGCTTGGCTGGCCAGAAACTCCCTTGGTCCTTTTCTCTCCCAGCACTGGGATTACAGCACATGCTGGCATGTTTAGCTGTATGGGGGTACAGGGATCTGAACTCAGGCCCTCCAACTTGCAAATCACCCTCAAAGTTGTGAATCTCCAGCCTCCCTTCCACTCTTTTTAACTTTGGATAGTATAAGCAGACTCTTGATGTTTGCCACACTCACATTGGTCTCTTCTTTTGTTGTTTGGTATGTACCTGGTTCATCTATTAGCTTTTTCAAATTCTTTTTTTTTTTTTTAATTTTTATCAGTTACATTTTATTAACTCTGTATCTCAAATTCTTAAACAACAAAGTAACTGTGCAACTGAGTCTTCACCATCAAAGGTATGCTGTTGCTGGGTTCAGTGGTACTTGCCTGCAATCCTAATGGTTGAGAGCCCAAAGGAGGATTGAGACCAAGGCCAGCCTGGGATACATGGTGGGATAATATGACAATAATGGGAGGTGGAGATAGTTTGTAGCTGCTGTTTGCGAGTGTTCGCAGCATGCACAGGCCCTGATTAGACCGCCAGCACAGGAGAAGGTGGGCACGGGTCTGTTAGCACTTTGGCACTGAAGTTAAGATTCCCTGGAGCTCATGAGCAGCCTGAGATATAGAAGAGCCTGACCCAAATAGGGTGAAGAGTAGCAGGAATGGTGGCGCACACCAGTTAATTCTTCCAGCACTCAAAAGGCAGAAAAAGGAGGATCTGTTGTGAGTTCAAGTCCAGCCTGATGTTCAAGAGAGTTCCAGGTCAACCAACTGGGGCTACACAGTGAGACCCTGTCTGGAGAATCTCAATGGAGATGGTTCAGAGGTCAAGAGCATACACCTCTTGCAGAAGACAGTCCCCAGCACCCGCACTCGAAAGGGCTTTAGTTTCCTTGTGTTGTGGAAACATGACTGAAAACAAGTTCTTGGAAGAATGGTTTGTCTTACTGAAGCCAGAGCAAGAACTTGAAGCAGAAATCCTGGAGGAATGCTCCTACTGGCTTGCTCAGCTAGCTTTCATTTTCAAACTTAAAAAAAAAAAAAAAAAAAAAAAAAGAACTGCCTGCGCCTGCCTCCCAAATGCCACCACGTTCAGTTCTCCAGCTTGCATGTGCTCCTCCAGGCCAGAAGAGGGCACCAGATCCCATCCTTGATGGTTGGGAACTAACATTTGCGTGTGGGGAGCTGAACTCGGGACCTTTGCAAGAGCAGCCAGAGCTCTTAACCGCTGAGCCATCTCTCCAGCCCCTCCAGCTCTCTTATATAGTCCAGGATCAACTGCCCAGGGATGGTACTTTTCAGTGGGCAGAGCTTCCTTTATCAATCAGCAATTGCGAATATAGCTCACAGACATGACCACAGGCCAATTTGATGAAGGCAATTATTCAGCTAAGGCTCCCTCTTTCCCTGGTGGTTCTAAGCTTTATGTCAAGATGACAGACGAAACTGACTTCACCCATCAATGGGGTGCATGCAGACATCACTTTGAAACAGAACTTTCCCTTTGACCCTAAGATCTCATGGTAGCCCGAACCTAAATCTTTAGCATGCACTTGCCAAGTGCTCAAAATGCCGGTACCCACCACGCCTGGTTTACACGCTGCTGGGACTGAACACGGGACTTTGTATGTAACTGAGCTACATTTCCCAACCCCCTCCTTTTTTCTTTCGGATATCTGAGACAGGGCTTTTCTCTGTAGCCCTGGCTGTCCTGGACCAGTCTGTAGGCCAGTTTGGCCTTGAAGTCACAGAGATACACTTGTCTCTGCCTCCCTGAGTGTTGGGATTAAAAGCATGTGTCAGTCACCATTGCCCGGCTGCACAGCTTTAAAAAAAAAAAAAATCTAAGTTTTGAAAATTTCATATATGTAAAAATAAAAATCTTGACCCTACCCACCTCTAGATCCCTGCTCTGGACATCCCTAACACTTCCTCTTCCCACCTTCTTCATTTCCTTTATTACTAAAGATTTATTTATTCATGCAATGTTCTAGAACGTCTGCATGTACAGCTGCATGCCAGAAAAGGGCGCCAGATCTCACCATAAATGGTGTGAGCCACCACATGGTTGCTGGGACTCAAACTCAGGACTTTTGGAAGGGTAGCCAGCACTTTTAACCTCTGAGCCATCTCTCCTGCCTCCCCTTTTTAGTTATTTTTTAATTGAGTCCAGTTAGTGCTGCCTGGCTGTTCTTGCTGACCCAACAGCTACAGAAACTAGAGCTAAGGCCCTCCTGCTGTTTCCTCTGTATGCTAACACACCTGGCTCCTCTCTGAGATAGTGTCACGGCACTTGGGTTAGCCTCTGAACAACCTGACCTCACTGTGTAGCTAAGGGCTATTTGTCTGGCTTCAGATGGGTAAAACAAAATAACTTTGAAGAACAGCCAAAAGGAAGAATGAAAACTCTTGAGTAGGCAGGGATCAGTCATAAATGCTCCAAATGAAAGGATAAACAGATGCAAATACTCCCTTGGCATTCATGGGTTGTTTACTTGGAGTCAGCATCCTAGACACAGTTTCTTCCGTGTCATACAAGTCAACACATGACGGAACCTGGAAAGCTCTGCACAGTGAGAAACTCGCTGTCCCCAGTTCCGGAGCCCTTCATGGCTATTTCCATTGAGCCTTTTCTCCCCGTCACCGCCCACCCTACACACCCACAAAGAATCAGCTCATCACTACAGGGTTGCTCTGTGGAGCCCTGGCTGTCCCGGACCCCACTCTGTAGCCCAGGCTGGCAGAGATCCGCCTGCCTCTGCCTCCTAAGTCCTATGATTAAAGTGGTAGGTGCGCCACAACTACCCAGAAATATTGGTGTCTCTTGGTTAAAATCCAAGAATAACAAAACACCCTAAAGTTTTCCTGGAAATAAGACACGGACTTATTGTATTTTTGTTTCAACTGTCAGAAAGTACAATCATATTTGCCATGGGCCCAAATACTCAGCACAGACTTCTGGTGTCCAGGACTTCCTTCCTTCACACACACAAGGCCCTCCAAGTCCCCTACCGGGAGCGTGCCAGACTCTCCACACCCGAGTGCACTGAAACTGTTCTCTGCCTCCACTAGCCTCTGCTTTTGCTGGTGAATAGGCCTCCTCTGATTTTCCGTTCCAAGAACACACACTTTTCTTTCCTTACACTCTTTGCAGTTAATTATTAAAATAAAAAAAAGGAAAAATCCTGCTTTATCGCTTATTTTCCCTGCACACCCAGTTCTACCAAGGTTAAGTCATCCTGCAGTACCCAGGCGAGTGAGTAAAAGTACGTGGCAATATTCTTAAATTTAGAAATTTATTCTGTTCTGTTTAATCCACAAGCTTTATATAGCTTTAGTTAAAAAATAAAATAAAACAAAACAAGTGAAACCAGACACTATGTCCAAGTCCAGGCTGCCAAATGCAAGAGCTCCTCAGGGTGTGCCGATTGGAAGAGGAAGGAAAAGACAGGCATGGGAGCCACGGAGTTTCATGAGACAAATTTATCTAACTGAAGGGTCCTTCCTGGGGCTATTGAATTGCCTTTATAAAAGAGAAAGAAAAAAGGGAGAGAAGGAAACAAAACAAAACCCAAAGAGGAGGAAATCCCAGAATTCCAAATCAACTTATGAACTTGTCAGGGACAGAATCTCCAGCAGCCACAAGCAGCACCTCCACTCTCTCTCGAGCTGGGATCCTGACGTGTCAGCAGACTCCACAGGCATCAGGAGTGTCTGCAGCATTAAAACACTCACTCACACTTTTGTGGCTCTTCAACAGTGGTCTCATATCTGGGCAAGCTTACAAACCCATACAAGGTTGGAAGCATAATTTACATGGGTGCTAAGATTCAAGAGAAAGAGAAAGGGGGAAAAAACTCCGAGGAGAGGCAGGGGCCTTTAAACGAACCACAAGAATGCCAACAATATTTAAACCCCCTTTGTTAAAATAAAAAAAAAAAAAAAAGAGAGATTTTTTTTTGGCTTAAAATATTTCACTCTAAATGTCAATGGAAGAATGTCACTAATACACCGTGGACACCTTTGTAATGTAAATCCATGCCCCCCTTTTTAAAACATGGTGAACTTCAACCTAGCAATTATTACAACAAATGTTATAGTCTAAAGCTCAAACACATTTTAGCAATTTTGAAATTGAATTGAGTACAAACCAAATAAAATTTACAACATAACAAACATGTCCCCTAGGACTGTGGGGACACTTGAGCCTTCCGCATGGACCGCAGGGCCTTCTCCCGCAGGTGCCGTTCTAAGTCATCAAGGTTGTCGTCTTCAGCCTCACTTTCAGTCTCCTGAAAAACAAACCCAAACCGGGCAGATATTAAGTCTTGAGACACAGTGGGAGACTCAGTCCAGAGAATGAACCAAACTCCAACAACTGCACAATTGTGCACATAGAGGAACCAACCAAGGCTCCATAAACCAGGACTTCTGAGATGGTTGCTTTGTAGCCTAGGCTTTTATAGAGCAAAGACTGACCCTGAGCCTTTCTGCCTCAAAGCTCCCAAGCACTCATACCAACATACCCAGTTTATCTGGAGCTGGGGATCAAATCCAGGCCTTAAGCATGTTCCTCTGCTTGCTATGCAACTATGAAGACCCGAGGTTGGCTCCCCAGGGGGCAGCACACCCGCAACCCCTGCAGCTGAGGCGGCTAACCGCAGCCCGCCAGCCTATCTAAAATAGTAAGCTCCAGGCAAGAACAGCTTGCCCCAACACTCACAACTTGTGCTCATCTGATCCTAAGAAATTAACTCTGCAAAGCGTCCCGACTTTGTAAAGTACAACAAAAATTATGGGGAAAACAACAACAAAAAACAAAACAAACAAACAAACAAAAACACACACAGAAACAAAACAAACAAAAAAGCCCAATGGCCTCTACATGCACACTGATGGGCGGTCACACACACAACCCTGCTGTGATCAGTTACTTCTCCCCCATTTTTTTATCTATTATGTGAGGTTTTTGTTACATTTAGTGTGTCTAGGGGTGTGGCTACGTGGTAACATACATGCCCAAAGCACAGCAAAAGGCCCTGTCGCCAGGCCTGTCCCCTGAAAGCATTAAGCTTTTGGGAATCATTTTTACTCTCCTTGGTCTCCAGAATCAGCAGCATTTTACAGCCTAACAGCAAGGAAGTTGCTAGAAAGTAACTACTTGGCAGAGGGCAGACAGGGGGTGTGAATACCTTCCTGGGCTCTGGTGCGGCCACAGGCTCTTCAGGTGCAGAGGTGGTTGCAACAGCAGAAACAGCTGCAGGGGTTGCAGGAGCTGCAGTGGCTACAGCCACAGCCTTCTCCTTCTTGTGTTTTTTGTGCTTCTTGTGTTTCTTATCCTTTTTGTGTTTCTTGTCCTTCTTCTTCTTCTTTTTCTTTCCACCTCCTTCTTGATCAGAATTCTAAAAACCCAGAAACAGTGAGGTAATCGATCTGATTAAAATCCTGTTTTATTTCCTCAAGGAAATCTTAAACAAATCCCATGGTTCACAGAAGTGCTAAGACAACTGCCAGGAATGAAGGCATTCTCAGAGAGGTGAGACACACTAAAGCCAAGGTCCTCCCACAAATCAGGTGCAAAGAGCCTCTGACTTACAGAGTTTCCTTACACCAGGTTTCCAACTTCAGCATATGAGTGGGATATCAAGAGCTGGAGTCATGCACTAACCATGAATTACCTTCCATCTCCTGAGCATTAAATGAGGGTCAATTATGAAGCTCTCATAACTTGGCTAACACATAGCAGAATTTTACGCGCGGTGCCAACTCGAATCTAAAAATGCCAGGACAAACTCTGAACCACACATATTTTAAGAGTGGGAATGGTCTGTTTCACTCCACTGCACAGAGACGCTCCATTTACGGGAGTTGGTCCTTTCTTTCTACCATGTGGGTCCTAGGGACTGAACTCATGTTTTCAGGCTTGAAGGTAGGTACCTGTACCCACTGAGCCATTTTATTAGGCCAGATGTTCCATTTACAACAGGGCTGCGTCTCCACAAGCCCTGAAGTTATATCCTCATGCAAGTAAGATACCCAAACCTATCTTTGACTCTACTGAAACCACAGCCTAGTAAAACTGACTTCAGCACACTCCAAACACACACTGGCCTCATACAAAGCCATGGTAACAATGCCAGCTGGCTCATGTCCATCACTGAGTATCAGTAGCAAGTTTTCATGTTTAAAACCTAAAACAGAAGATCCAACCCAAATTCAGAGTGCTGTTTCTATTGAACATAAATTACTTTCATACCGCAGAATCAAAGATTATATAACTGGTGGGGGGGTAGGTGGTGGCACAGGCCTTTAATGCCAGCACTCAGGAGGCAGAGAAAGATGAATGCATCTGAGTTTAAGGGCAGCCTGGTCTACAGAGGGAGTTATAAGACAGCCAGGGCTACACAGCGAAACCCTGTCTTGAAAAAAAAAAATTATTTAACAGCGTCACCACACAATAGAGACTGCCTCTATACTAAACTTCTGTAAATTAATTTAACTGATTCTAACTCGTAACTTAATTATTTTTCAGACAGGGTCTGGGACTTGTTATGTAGCCCAGGTTGTCCTCGAACTAAGACACCAACCTGCCTCTTTATCCAAATGCTACCATTATAGGAGTGTGCCACAAACTAGGTTCTCAGATTTCTGATTTTTAAAATTTCATTCATTAACTGGTTTTTATGCGGTAGAATCACATGAACAAGGCTGAGGCTCGTCTTCAACTCCTAATGCTGCTGCCGCCCAAGTGCGAAGATTGAAAGCATGCACAGTCATCTCTAGGTGACCAAATTACAACAGATGTCTAAAACAAGGTAGGTACATACCCTGGCAGGAGACGGGCTGGGTGTTGGACTTTTAGCCTTTTTGGCTGGTAGGGCGGGTGACCAGTTTGTGGAGGGTGACTGGGACTGCGCAGGAGATGGAGGTGCTGGAGGCTTTTTAGCCGCTGGCTCGGGAGATCCAGAGACAGATGGGGAAGACGAAACCCTTCTCACAGACTGAGGGCCTGGTGAGGCAGCCCTGCGCAGAGGGAAAGCAAAGACACAGCACTAAGAACACTCACAGGCACCAACGCCAAGCTTTTGTGTTGCACAAGGCTTCTACAGGGTCATGCGTGCCCCACAGCACTCTGCCAGTTTACTAGTGGTCTACCCCATAGGACACTAATGACATCAGTTCCTTAGTTTCCCAAAGCCTGCTTTGTGCCAGTCTTCAAGGCTTTTAAGGGGCTGCAGAGATGGCTCAGTGGTTATGAGCACTGGCTATTCTTCCAAGGACCAGGGTTCACTTCCCAGCAACTATACAACTCATAATTAACTACAACTGCCATCTCTGACACCTGGTTCTGGACTCTGTGACACTACCCGGAAGAGGTATGATGAGCACACACAGGCAAAACACCCATTTACATAAAACAATAAAGAGAAAAAAAGTTATTTCACTTTAGACTCAGATTTGGAAGCATCTCTCAAGCTAAGAACCAAGCAAAGCCCTCTGGCATTTATGCTACAGAGAGCTAGGTCCAAAGGGGGGGGAAATGTGTGAACAATACCTATAGCTTGCTTTTTAGTGTCTCATTGTCTCTCTAAGACAGGGTTTCTCTGTAGCTTTGGTTGTCCTAGACTCCCTTTGTAGACCAGGCTGGCCTTAAACTCACAGAGGTCCGCCTGCCCGGCTATTGTTTTTCAAGACAGGCTTTCTCTGTGTTGCTCTGGCTCTCCTGAAACTCGCTCTGTAGGCCTTGAACTCAGAGATCCTCCTCCCTCAGCCTCCCAGAGCTTGGATTAAAGAAAAGTGTGCTCCACCATTCACGTACTTATTATTCTATAGCTGTTCAGTAAGAGAAGGGATTCTACATATTATACAGCTATGTATTCCCAGTAAAAAAGCATTAAGTATTTTTACTTTTTTATCTTTTTAGGCTCCGGAGTCCTGGAGACTCTCCTAATAGGCCTAGTACTTGGAGACGGGGACTGCCTTCCTTGGGGTGATGCCGATGCTCCTCTTCGAACAGGGGGAGGACTTGAGGTCTGAGGAGCCCGTGGCCGTGGTGAGGGTGAATGCCGTTTGTTTGGTTGTGGTGAGCGGGCCTCCCGGGTGGAGCGGCCTGGGGAAGATCCTTTCCTATGCTTTGAAGACAAGGAGGGCGAGCGTCTCTTGGTGACAGGAGGGCTTCTTTGTTTGGGAGGCGGGGAATGGGAGAGCCGGCGCTTTGGTGGTGGTGATGGTGAGACCCTTCGCTTGGGTGGAGGCGGGGGTGAGGCGGTTCTCCTCTTTGGAGGTGGGGAAGGCGAATATCTCCTCTGGATGGGAGGAGAGTATCTTCTTGGAGATGGTGAGCGGCGGCGTGGGGGAGGAGAAGGAGTCCTAGAAAAAAAACACACCATCAAGCTGAACAGAATCCAGAAACCAAATCTTATTATCTGGATGTGTGCACGCCCACACATCATGCATGTTGAGGCTGGACATTGTGTGGAGCCAATTCTCTTCACCCACCTCTGTGTGGATTCTGGACCTATTCAAGAGAACTCATTCGACGTTACATGAGAACCTCACACTGTTGTAACTGTGAGCATCAGCTGTTGCCAGCTAATAATCAGTTAATAATGAGCAACCAGAAAAAGTCTGCTTTATTGAGTTCTATGTGACAGGCCCTGGAGAGATGGCGCGCACACACAATCTTTGTTCTTTTTTTTTTTGAGACTGGGTTCCTCTGGTTTAGCCCTAGCTGTCTGGAACTTGCTCTGCAGAACAGGGCTGACCTCACAGAGACTCGACTGTCTCTGCCTCCCAAGTTCCAGAATTAAAGGCCACCACCACTTGGCAAGATGGCTTAACTTGCTGCTCTTCCAGAGGACCTGGCTTTGGTGCCTAGCACCCACATGGTAGCTCACAGTTCATAATTCAAGTTCAAGGGATCCAATGCCATTTTCTGGTTTTCATATACAAAGTGCACACACACCAAAAACAGTTGTATGTGATAGTGTGTTGTCTCCTTTGAACTCTCACCCTAGTTTACTGAAAAAGATTTCAACACAGACTGTTCATCTTTCTGTCTCAAAGGACCACTTCTTAGTGCAAGTTCGCTGCCAGGAAAAGATATTTCTGAAAGTTCTATTTGGCTTCTCTCTCTCTCTCTCTCTCTCAAGATTTTATTTATTTTAAGTGTTCTATCTGTATGCACACCTGCATGCCAGAAGACAGCAGTAGAAGGTAGAGATGGTTGTAAGCCACCATGTGGTTGCTGGGAATTGAACTCAGGACCTCTGAGTTCAGAGCAGTCAGAGCTCTTAACCTCTGAGCCATCTCTCCAGCCCCTGGCTTTTCTCTTAAAGGTGACAAAATCCTGTTATGCCAGGAGTTAACGTAATACAGCACTTAGGGAAACTGTACCATTTGTGCTTAGATCTTTCAACATAAATTCCCGCTCAGAACTGGGTTTGCAACAAGCTAATCCTCAGGCAAAGTCGCAGAGTGGAGCTCAGTAATTATTTAATAACTCTGGCTAGGCACAGTGGCTCCAATTTGTAATCCCAGTACTTGGGAGGTATCTGAGACAGGCCCAAATCCAAGACCAATCTAGTTTACATACAAAGATCGTATTAAACGATCAGAACAATACTCCCCTCCAAAAAAAGACACACAGACTCATTTTCTCTTTCTCTCATACACACGAAATAAATGTTCTTTTAAGACAGAGTCTAGCTATGTATGCATGCATGTCAGCTGTATACAAGAACTCACAATATTAATTCAGGCTGGCTCCAAACTAGTGTTGATCTTTCTGATTCTACCACTTAAGCACTGGGGTTATGGGTGTGTGCTGATAACACATAGAACGTGACTAACATTTTCCTAAGAGTTCTGACCTCTCCCTTCATGGAATACCCTTTGATTTGGCACTGCTAGCACTTGTAGTAAGTCAGACTGTGGTTCCAAACTCCTCTCAGCTCAGGCACCCATCTGTTTACTTTTGTTGAGTGGGGTTTGCTGCTCTATGATGCAGGCTGACCTCCCAACTTACGTCTCCTGCCTCAGCCTTTCAAGAGTTGAGCATAAGTAATACACTCCTGCTATTCCCCCCCACACACCCCATTTTTCAAGACAGAGTTTCTTTGTGTAGCCCTGGCTCTCCTGGAACTCACCCTGTAGACCAGGCTGGCCTTGAACTCAAAGACTCCCCTGCCTCTGCCTCCCTAGTGCTGGGATTAAACACAGGTGTCACCAACACCCAGTCCTGTTTTCTTTTTCTATAGAGTCCCGTGTCCTATAAATGAGCTCACATTTAATATGTGACCTTTTATGATTAGAGATAAAATGTCTCTATACAACGCAACTTTCACGATAAAGATCCAGATCTACCATCAGTCTATTGGACACAGTACCTTCGTCGTGGCGGTGGGGTAGGAGATCTGCGCCGCCGAGGAGGAGGTGGAGGAGGAGGAGGTGGAGCTGGAGAAGGAGATCGTCGCCTTCTGGCAGGTGGTGGGGATGGACTTCTCCTCCTTCTCCCACTAAAGCAAGGAATCGCAGTTATTCTCAGTCAATGCCATTTATAATCAAGTCCCCAGAAAGCATACTTTCAGTGGTTAACCCAGGGCAGAGATGTTACTTTATGTTTTGCTTTTGGTATGGGTAAAACAAAGCTTTGTGAAGTTAGCTCCAGGAAAAAAAAAAAAAAAAAAATGTATATTGTTATGACATAAACAACCCATGAGAGAAAGAGAAACAATTCAAAAGACTGTCACCAGAACAGTTATTGTTAGTTAAAATACACATGACAATCAGTTGGGAAACTTATCTGTCACTCTTTATGAAAAATATCTCGGATATTAACAGACACCAATGGCTTAAGGCCCAAATTTAGAGGCTACTGCTCCGAGCTCCCCTTCTCTGCACTGCTGTGGAACACAGTGACTGCACACGCTAGGTATGTACTCGCTGTGATCTTGCCGCTGAGAGGGGACTGGGTGTCACACCTACCAATACTCTAAAGACAAACCATGAAGCTGCCCCAGAGCTGCGCTGGGAGTAAAGTAGTTAAAAATATACTCATGAACCAAACACACCCCAATTCTGAGTTCTGTAATAGACCTAAACAACAGAAGCTACACACTAAGTACCATACCCTAACCAGCTAGAAGCAACCTCACACAAAACTTACTTAAATGTAGGCTAAGCCAGTTTGTCACCTTGAGGTAAACTGACACACAGTAAGAAAGAGGTCCTTGGCCAGCCAGGGCTGACAACATGAACCCTGCTCAGTTTCTAAAATTTACCAGGCCCCAGCTCCTATAGGAGACACAGAAAAGCCAGAAATTCACCACCAGCCAACCAGATTTGAGTTAGGTTTGCTGGTAAGCTATGATTAGCACTTCATCTTAACACTCTACACAAACACTCAAAATCATGCTTGATTTTACCCTCCCTAAAATAGGATACTCAAGTGGGCAGTGGTGGCACACGCCTTTAACGCCAACACTCAGGAGGCAGTGGCAGGCTAGCCTCTGAGGACAGCCAGGGCAACACAGAGAAACCTTGTCTCAAAACAAAAAGAGAAAATATGATACCGAACCATAACTCAAAATAATCTTATTTTCTGTCAGACATCAGGAGACAGAGGTAGGCAGACCTCTGTGAGTTTAGGGCTACATTCAAAAACCCTACTGAAACAAAGCTTTCTGATACAGGATCTGACTTTGCAGGCCGGCTGGCCTCTGTCTTCTGAGTGTGCTATCATGCCCCTAACAGCATTAAACTTGAAGCTACTAATATAACCTAACACCAAAGGGCTGGGTTGGGAATCAGCCGTTTTTGTTTTCTGAGAGACTATCTCCCCACACAGCCCTGGCTGTCCTGGAACCATTGCCAAGACTGAAGGCACGAGCCACCACACCTAGCTAAAAACATCAATTTTGTTCTGTTCTTGATTTGTTTTATCACCCGAGACAGGGTTTCTCTGTGGAGTCCTGGCTTTCCTGGAGAGCTAGGATTATAGCCATGCACCACAGCTACGGGCGGAACATTAATTTTGATTTCACTGTTTTAAGGAATCTTTCAAGAACAATACAGTTCTACAATGGGGAAAAAGGAAAAATTGCAACACTAACACAGTTCTGGAGAAAGCAATTTTTGATTTTTTAGTTTAGCAAATTCACAGGAGCCACATGTCACTGCAGTTGGGAGAAAATACACTGTACCCAATCTACCAATTTTGATTTTGTCATTACCATTAGAAAGTCTACTCTCAGCAAAAATACCCAACTCTGTTCCATTACTGCTTTCCAAACGTCTTTCCCAAAAGAGCATAAAATGGGAGAAGGAAAAAGCAGGAAGAATTTCTCCATTTCTGCCGTTTACAGACAGATGGTTCCCACCTGTGCTTACAAAGGGAATGGTGTCACAAAGGGTGCCACTGTCAGCGGCGCACGCCAAACACGTGGAGTAGGCCCTTCTCACTGTGTTTTCTCATTTGTCACAGGCCTGAGCTAATAAAAGGTTCTGTTTTTAGTTTTTTGAGACAGGGTTTCTCTGTGTAGCCCTGGCTGTCCTGGAACTCGCTCTGCAGACCATGCTGCCTGCCTCTGCCAACATGTACAACCCACTAAAAAATATTTAAACTGGATCTAGATCTCAAACGGGAATAGCAGGAGAAAGCCAGGGCTGGTAAGATGAGCTCAGTAGATAAAGGCACGTGCCACCAAGCCTGAAGAACAGAGTGAGCTCAATTCCCAGGACCCACATGGTGAACAGAGAGCCAACTGCTCCAAGTACCCTCTGACCTCCACCAGGTGCACTGTAGCACATGTGCCCACACATATACACGACAAATAAAAATGCAATCAAGACTACCAATAAAAACCTTCCAAGATACAGAGGCAACCCTTACACTACCTTCTGTCATTTAAATTTTTCTCTTTTCTCACTTTCTCTAAAAGTCACCCTAATACAAAGTCACTCCCTACAGAGTCTAAGAAGTGAGAATTACCAGCTTAGAAAAGGATCTAAAATCAACACCTCAGACACAGCTCTTCCAATCATTCATCTGCCTCAAGAAAAACACGAAAAATACACACCAAAGCAACTTAGGACTTTCTTCACTGACACAATGCATCTGTAAAATGGGGACAGCCATCTGAACAGAAAATTAAGTAAACTTGGTATGTAACCCTAATTTACAAAAATAGTATCTAACCAACCTTTTAGTCACTGGCGATTGCCATCGTTTTCCCATCTGCATCCTGAGAGCAGTGGAGAAAAACAAATGTCAAGAAATCCATTCATGCAAGTTAAATCTTTCTTGTGGAAGCATTCGTTAAAGCTTCAAAATGTCTGGAATTAATGCTGAGATTTAATTGCTTTTTCTATTCATGCATAAGTAAGGCAATCACTCGGAAACTTGTCTAGTTTGGTTAAGAACTACCAACAGCAAGAAAAAAAGCTAACCAAAAGCCCAAACCCAACCTTCACCTCTAAGTATTGACATGAAGAACCTGCCCAACTCTAAAGTAAGTTTGCAGCCCACCCTACAAATTACAGTTCCAACCCAACCACAGCTCAGTCGAAACCATTAGTGAAGGTCATTACCGAGGGGAAGTCTCTTTTTGGCGCTTTCGAGGTGATGGAGATGCACTCCGAGAAGGAGAATGTCTCCGCCGCCTGCCTACCTCACCGTTCTTCACATGGGATCTCTTGGGCCGCTCATCTTCTGAGGTGGAAGAGGAGCCAGAGTCTGTAATCACAGAGCAAAGAACAACCACAAAATATCACACTCACACACACACTCACTCACTCACTCACTCAAATTCACACTCACTACCCTGCCCCCTCGGCCCACTGCATGCTCAAGGTCCTAGGCTCTAACCACAGCACTAGGGAAAAATGTCAAACTCAGCATTGACCTAGTAAAGCATGAGGTCATGGGTTCAAGTCTCAGTACTGTGAGGATAATCATAGTGTCTGTCAACAGGCCATACCCAGCAGAACATGGGACAACACAAGACTAGCGTATGTATGTCAAGAGTACAGAGGCCTGTATGATCTCTTAGGAAGTCTCAAGACTTCCAATCAAGCTTAGTGGTGCATGTTGTAGCTGATGACAGGGGAGGCAGAGGCAGAAGAACCTCAAGTTTAACACCAGCCTCAGCAACACAGCAAGTAAGCTAAAAGTCAGCCTGTGTGCATGAGACTGCCTCAGACACAGAACAAAAATCTACTGAATCTCTTCCCATTAAACAAGTAAGGCTTCAAAAGACCTAAGGGCTGACGTGCGATTCAGTAGTAGCACACACACCTAGCACGAGCAGGCCCTGGGTTACAACCCAGCAGAAGAAGAAAAACATCAATAAGTCACTTGAAATAGAAAATATAAATCATCACTATAAGCACAACTTGAGGGGGGCTATGGCTGTTAATAGAGTGCTTCCAGCACCCACATGGTGGCTCATAATGTCTGTAACTCGAGATCCCAATGGATCCAATGGCCTCTTCTGGCCTCCTCGTGGACCCATCCCCAGTACTGCATAAACTGGGTGCAGTGGTGCAAAGCCATAATTTCAACACTGAGGAGGTGGAGGTAAAAAGACCAGTCATCTGGACAAGTTCAAGGCAAGTCTGGACTACATGAGACCCTGCCTCAAAACCAAACCAAACCAAACCAAACCAAACCAAACCAAACCAAACCAAACCAAACCAAACCAAACCAAACCCACACAAAACTAAAGCAATGCAAGAAGAGAACATCTGGCTTAAACATTAGGCTTCTGTTCCCTCTCTTTTTAATCTAACAACTAGAACTATCTGAAAAGTTCATTAGCCTATTATTACAAACAAAAAAACCTACAAGTAGCCTTAATGCCCACCAAAAGGCAACTGACAAAAAACCAAAGCAAACAAAACCACCTCCAAACAAACAGTAGTATATTCACGTTTACAGGCACAAGCTGGGCAGGGTGGCATACACCTTTAATCTTAGCACTCAGCAGGAAGAAGCAGTTAGTTCAAGACCCAGTTCAAGGTCAATTGGGTCCACACAGTTAATTCCAGGTAAGCCTTGGCTACATAGTGAGACCTGTCTTAAAAAAAAAAAAAAAGCCACTAGCAAAAACTAGTGGAATGTTCTAAACCACAGACCCCTACATATATAAAACAAAATTTCAGAAAACCTTAAAGGGGCAGACTAGAATGTTAGGGAATAAATTAGTTTTCCAATTTTATTTTTATTATCATACTCTAGGTCAATTACCTTTTGTTTTGTTTGTTTTTTGAGACAGGGTTTCTCTGTATGGCCTTGGCTGTCTTGGAACTCACTCTGTAGACCAGGCTAGCCTCCAAGAGGCCACCTGCCCTCTTCTGAGCGCTGGGATTAAAGTCATGTGCCATCACCATCCAGGCAATTACCTTATTTTTAATAATGCTGGGAATAAGGCCTAGGGCTTTGCACACAGAAAGTTGTACAATACCATAGAGCCAGGTTCCTAGCCAGATTACTTGAACAACAACCTAGAAAATTTTAAGGGCTTAAAAAAGAATGATACAGGCCAACTGATACAAAGAAATATGGGCCAAACACATCCTCCAAAGACATGCATATTCAGCAGCAGAGTCTTTGGATTACAGAGATGCTCTGCAGTTAAGAGAGATGACTGCTCTTCCAGAGGTCCAGTTTAATTCCCAGCACCCACATGGTAAGCTCATAATGTCTGTAACTTCAGATCCCAATGGATAGGATGCCCTCCTCTGGCCTCCTCGGGGCCACCAGACAAACACATAGGTAAAACAAACAACAACAACCAAAAAAAAAGTGGTGGTAATGGGGGCAGGGTCTCATGAACTCAACACGTAGCCAATAACTCAACTTCTGACCTCCTGCTTCCACTTTGCAAATGCTAATGTCACAGGCTTCTTTGGGGCTCTCACTGTGCAGCCCTCCCTGGCCTCACACACCACAGGAACTCTCCTGCCTCCGCCTAACTCCCGAGTGGTGGGGTTACAACAGTGTGGAGGTGGAAAGCACTCTCTTGTCCATACCAGATGAAGACTGCTGGTTCTGCCGTCTGTACTGTCGCCTCTGCTGCACAGAGTCAGCTGCAGCCATCTTGCTGCCTTTGTCCTCTTCTGAAAGATGGAGGTGTTTAGAGAGTGTTCCTTTAGTTACACTCGGGTAATGAGACAACCCAACATGAAACAGGCACTCAAACCTCTACCAACTACTGTGTATCAACCTAGTCACTACAGGTCATGCTGGGAGAGTAGGATTTCTGCCAACATTTCACTAGCTGTCAAAACCCAGAATTATGCCCAAATACACAAGAACAAGAGGTTCAGATGTGTGAAATAACCCAATAGAGCACACTTAAATGCTGGAGCTGGGAATCTCAAATTGTCTGTGTGATGTCACTTCCAGCTCTTCTCCACTGCAGTGCCCTGTACAATCAATCTCCAACTCCAGGAAAAAAAATCAAATACAGAAAGAAAAAACCGACCTCTAGAAAATCATGACAACTTACCAGATTCAGACAACTCTACTTTCCGAGGCTTGGGTGCTGGTGAAGGTGACTCTCTTTTCTCAGTACCTTTATGTTTTGTCACTAAAAACAAGTGAAGAAAACAACCTTCATACACAAGAAAAAGAACCATGTTTTAATAATACAAAATTGGTGTGACGAGGCACACGAAAAACGTTACCTAAAATTTAAATATGAAAACTTCAAAAACTAGTTCAGCAGGGCTAGCAAGAACCCTGACTTGATTCCTCAAAGCCCATGAGATAAAACAGCTCGACACAGCAGTATGCACCTGTAACCCCAGTACTCCTACAGCATGGTGGGAGGTGAAGATGAAACTATGGCCAGGAAGTCTGTTTGTGGGCCAGCACAGTAGAAGAGGACCAACTTACAAAGATCCTTACATGTTGCCCTCTAGGGATTGGAGGCCTGGCTCAGTGGTCGAGCTTGAACCCTGCTTTTGTAGGAGAGGAGCTGGGTTCCCACACTGGTGGCTCACAAACACCTGTGATCCTATTCCAGGGACTCTCATGCCTCTGGCCTCCAAGGGCACTTGACCCAACTCCCACTTACACATAAATTTGTTTTTGCCCTGATTTATACTTGTCTACCAGATATGCATGCTTGCACACAGGCACAAATTATGTATAATTTAATAAAATAGTAATAATTTAAAAAACCTTGAGCAACAAGTTTCAAATCTTGAGCTTTTCCCAAGACAACCAACAGGAGAACCTAGCCAGTGTCACTAAGTGGAGCAAATAGAGCTGGGATGTTGCTCAGCAGCAGAACACTTGCTTGGCAAGACACCTTTGGTAGGGTACCAGCCACCAGAAGAAAACAAAGATAGATGAGGGCATTCCTCGCTCCTAGCCCCTCCCACTGCCAGTCTTCTCAATTTTCCTTAATGAATTTACACTTGCTCAGCTTTTAAAATAAAATTCACATAGGGAAAGGTAAGCGGTCTGGAAAAGAATGACTACCTAACCAATAGGCCAAAGCTTCTTATGCCCCATATATTCTTCACCATACACAGACTATAATAACTTTAAATATTAAGGCTGAGGTGGGATTGAGAGGGAATAATGGAGGGGGCTATAGCTGGGATACAAAGTGAATAAAATGTAATCAATAAAAAAATAATTTAAAAATATAGTAAGGCTGAATGAAGGGTTCTTTCCAAAGGATGAGAAAAAGGAAAGGGGGTTGGTGCTGTACCTCAAGAGTGCTTGCATAGTTAGGCCCTGGGTTTAGGCTCCAGGGAGAGAAAGGAGAAAGGAAAAGAGTTTTCTAAGCTAGGATCACTCTGGTGCGAACATCGAGCCACCCAATGACCTCACATTAACTGGACAATTATGGCACTCCTTTTGAAAACTTCCCGTGTCATATATATACCGAGGGTTTTGCTTTGAGACAGGCCTCACTCTATAGTGCTGGCTGGCCTTAAGTTCACAGCAATCCTTCTCAGATTCCAGAGACCTGAGATGACAGGCATGAGGCACCACACCCAAAAACGTATACTGTTTTTCTTTTTTTCTGTTTTTTTTTTGTTTTTGTTTTTTTTTTTTTTTGAGACAGGGCTTCACTGTGGAGCCTTGGCTGTCCTGGACTCGTTTTGCAGACCAGGCTGGCGTTGAACTCAGAGGGATCTGCCTTCCTAAAGAGTGCTGGGATTACAGGTGTGCACCACAACACTCAGCTCAAAAATGTATACTGTTGCTAAAATAAAATTCTATTCACTTATGGCCCATATTTTGTTTGTTTTCAAGACAGGGTTTCTCTGTGTAGCCTTGGCTATCCTGGACTTGCTTTGCAGACCAGGCTGCTCTCAAACTCAAGAGAGCCTCCTCCCTCTGCCTCCCAAGTGTCCCATTTTTACAAGAGTTCTTCTGAGGCTTGAAATAAAATGACATTGCCAAAGTCAGAAACACAGAGACAACTGAACAAACTGAGAATAGGAACCCAAGATTCTATGTTTAGGGCACTGATCGCAACAACCATTCTCTCTCTCCTTAGAACCATCCATGAGGCTGGACAGATGGTTCGGCCATTGTTAAGAGCACTTGCTACTTTTGCAGAGGACCTGGGTTTGGTTCCTAGTACCCATATAATAGCTTTAACTCTATTTCCAGGGGATCTGAAGTCTTCTGAGTTGTAGACACCAGAAACACATGGGGTGCTCGCGCTTTGACATGCAGGCAAATCCCCATGAATGTAAAAGAAATCTTTTGTTTGTTTTTCCGGGGGTTTTCCAAGTAGCCCTGGCTGTCCTCAAATTCACAGAGATACTTCTGCCTTCCTACCTAGTGCTGTAAAGGTATACACTACCACTGGCCAGCAAAATAAATCTTAAACACAATCAAAACCAAGTATATAAAAATATAATCATTACTTTTACCATGAATCAACTACAAAAGACATTTGCAAAGGCCTTTCTAAGAAACAAACCCACAAGGCCATCCCTTGGACTTTACCTGTTTTATATGGTAATGAATTGATAGGATATCTGATCAGAATACAGTTATACCTTACTTAATATTCTGAGTTCTATTATAGACTACAGGGTAGTAGATATGAGACCTGGTAGTCTAATACTCCAACCTCATCCTCATAGGGGAAATTACTATATTGTAATCTTACACACAGTAAGCAAGCCCTGTATCCTTGAGCTATATTCTTGGGAGTTAACTACCAACCAACATTATTTGGATAAACCACTGAACTGGGCACAGTAATGCTCAGTGGTCAACAGCACAGTTTGGTGTGTAGCACCCACATGAGTAGCTCACAGCCACCTGTAACTCCAGCTCCAGAGCTGATGTCTCTTCTGGCCCATAGACACCTGTATAGTTGTGTATATGCCCTACCACAGAACATACATATTTTTAAAAACCCCAACATATAGGAGGCTGAGACAGGATTGCCAGCCTACATTAAAGACCCCATTCCCAAAACTTTATTATAAAACCAAAATCAAAACCAAACCAAACCAAACAAACAAAAAGGCGGCACAGCCTTTAATCCCATCAGAGGCAGGCAGATCTCTGTGAGTTTAAGGTTAGCCTGGTCCACAAAGTGAGGAAGGTGCTACATCTTATGAGTTTGAGGCCAGCCTGGTCTATGAGTCCAGGACAGCTAGGGCTATTATATGTAGAAATCCTGTCTCAAAAAACAAAAAGCAGGGCTGGACAGATGGCTCAGTGGTTAAGAGCACTGTCTGCTTTTCCAAAAGACCTGAGTTCAACTCCCAGCACCCACATGGCTGCTTGCAAATGTCCATAACTCTAGTTCCAGATGGTCTGACACCCCTACACCAATACACATAAAATAAAATTAAATAAATTATATTTTAAAACAACAACAACAAAACAAAACAAAAGGCAACCCCCCACATGTCAAAATTACTATCTCAGAGATCAAAATTTAAAACCAGTAGGTGGTTTGACTGGTTGTAAGAAGGCATTTTCCTAAGAAACATAAGACAATGTGGTGATTATTCCTACAAGATAGTTGGTGTGTATGTCTGCTGAATAAATAACTAAACTGTAATACTGCTTTTATATCTCGAGACAAGGTCACAGTACTGCCTGACCTCAAACTGGCTATGTAATACCAGAATTATAGTACACTATCGGCAGGTAGTGGTGGAAACATGCCTTTAATCCCAGCACACTTGGGAAGCAGAAGCAGAGGCAGGTCTATTTCTGAGCTCAAGGCCAGACTGGATTACAGAGTGAGTTCCAGGAACTGCCACACAGAGAAACCCTGACTCGGGGGTATGGTACACCATCACATCTATCCAACATTACATATTTTGTTAAACTGTGAATAACATGGGAGGGTTCATCCTGACTTAACTTCTCATTAATAGCTTAACTAAAATAGCCTTTCATAGTATTAATAGCATTTACTTTATCCTACTCTTGAGTTAAAGCATTATTACAAGTCTTTCCAGTTTCTGTACTTTTCTAAATGAGGTTTTTTTCCTTTTATTTACTGTGCTATGTTAACAGTGTTTCAAGAATTTGCTGGGTGTGGTAACACACGACTTCAGTCTCAGCAAAGGCAGGCAGATCTCTGTGAGTTTAAGTTAGCCTGGACTACAAAGAGTCCAGGACTGACAGAAACCCTGTCTCAAAAAACAAAACAAAAAAAGAATTCAAGGGGCAAATCATTCTAGCATAAAGTCAGAAACTCTAAAGCCAGAATTTTAAAGAGTTCCAACAGTCCTGTTAATTATTACTCTTAGATTGCTTAAAAGATAACTTGTAAAGTTAAGATACTGCAATCAGGAATAGTAAAATAAATAAGTGTCCACAGAGCATAATTTATAGTTTAGCTGATTTATAAGGTACAAACAGGCTGTGCCAGGACACTCGACTGACTAAGGAACATATTCATGCAGTACCCAGATCATGACTATTTCAAAGTTCCTGCAAAACATCCTCAGATGGGACTGTAAACTGCACTCCAAATCCCCCCACTTTTCTTTCCTTACTCTCTTTTCATCAGCCCATTATCAACAACAGGTCCTAAGATCCCCAATTAACAGCTGCTCTACGAAACAGGAACAGGAGCTGTTACATTACAGCAGTACCATACTCCTACACCTCAAAGTGGGTATTTCTGAAATTACAGTACCTAGTAGAAAAAGGCAAAGGACTTCATTCTACCCTTCAACTACCTCCCTAGTCATCAGGCATCTGGAGGTAGCAATTTGACAATTCTCACAGAATGCTTAACTTCTTTTCCTAACTAGTTGACCTTGGCTAAGTCACTTAACCCAAGAACCTGACAAAAGGTCTTTTCTAGCTCTCAAATTCTAATACAAGGGTCATCCACAACCAATCTTGGACTTCCGTGAATATAAAAAAGACTAAGCTGTGCACTGTTCGACTGTCTGGCCTAAGGAAGCTTGATCCCCTCAAGACAGAACACAAACTAGTCTCTGTTCCCCACACAAGCATCTCCTGACTGCAACTATTTCACACACGTACAAGACATGTGTCAAAACTGGAGCCTGGCACCTGTGCAGCTCATGAAAAGGTTAACTAATGAAACAACAGCCCTATTTTAACAGTTAACTCATTCCATTCAGGGAGTTTAAATAATTCTGTATAATCTAAATTAAAAAAACAAAACAAACAAACAAAAACAAAAACATGTATTTTCCCAAAATAAGTGGGAACACTTATTTACTCCCCAGAGAGCTTTCTAGATCTAAACACAAGAAATATTCACGAGTATAAAGTCAAAGGAAAAGACAACTAAGCTAGAGCAATGAACATTAGATTAAGACATGGTGATGGACTCAGAGGCTCATTTTTTTATCAAGTAACACAACGCTACAAAAAAAAAAGCTGTCTGAAATAATTGCATCTTACTTCATTACTGAATGAACTTGATGTTAAAATTAAAAACTGATTTGCACTTTGAACTTTATGGCTCGAAATTCTTAGCGCGTCCTCTGCCCAATGAGCACTCTCAGTGCTAACAAAGGCACAGGTAGGCTAGGCCTCATGGTGCGCCCTTGGGCAGTCAATGGGCTCAGAATGCCACTCTCGAAAGTTCCAATTGTTACAGCAGCTTTCCCAATCCTCTCACCCCCTCCACTCACCTTTCAGGCTACTCCTGTTATCTCCAGTCCTAGCACCAAAGTCACCATTCGAATGGACCCTATCTTTTTTCTCCACATGTGTTTAGTGATAAAACAAACTCCAGTAAAACACAGACTGACAAGAATTCTACTTGGCTGGCACAATCACAGGCTATCAGTTCCTCAGAAACTAATCTATTGTCCAGAGTAAGAACAACATCCAAGAACCCTGCCTGCCTAGAGCCTAAATCCATCCACCCATTAATCAATAAAACAAATCAGTCTTTAAGAACGCCATGTTCTTCCCCCCTGGGAGTATAAATGTGACCAAAAAGAATAACAGAACACATAGTCCTCAAATAAGATATCAAACAAAAAGCCTTTCTTAAGAAGTGGCGGAGGGAGGGTGAAATATTTAACTGTCTCAGAGTGATAGAATGAACCTTGCATTAAGAACATAAAACTTCAATCTGTTACTCCAACTCATACAGCCTTGAGCTAATGATCTGGGCCACCTGCCCGCATAGAGGGCACTGAGAAAACAAACCACCTTGACATATAATCTCACTCCAGCAAAGTCCTGAGAACAGAAAGCAAAAAAGGCAAAGAAAGCCAATTCACAGTTTCACACAGAATGTACTGCTCAGCTGCTTCTGAAGTTAGGTGGGGACAACTGGGATGACCTGGATGCCAAAGAGAACAAAATGCTTTTGTGTTTGTACCTTTACCCGAAGTTCTTCCCGGAGACACAGAAACACGACTTTTCCTTGTACGGTTTGACTGCTGAGGAGTTGGGGAATGGCGAGTTTTGGGTGGTGGAGTTGCTGGAGATGATGGCCGGTGCCTTCGCCTTGGAGGACTTGCTGAAGGCGATAACCTACGTGTTTTCCGAGGGGGGCTGGATGTCCTCTTGGGAGGCTTCTTTGGCGGTGACCGGGAACGAGATGAAGAGGACGAAGAGCTACTTCCAGACAGGGATGCGGAAGAACGCCTCCTTCTGCGGGATAAAGCATTCACTTCACTACCTGCATCCCTATGAAGACTGACGTCACAGTATGTACAATATGCACAGAAATACAGCTATTTTCTTATCCAACTTTTGAGTTTATGTAGCTAAGTACATAAATTACTTCAAAAAGAATGGAAACAAAACCATAACCTAGGACAGGAAACAGCTATTTCTGAGATTAAATACACATAACTCATTCTGATTGTGTTTGAGCTGTGAAGGCTATAATCCAGTAACCAAGCAGCCTGCTGAAGAGTGATATTGGGGTTATGGAGTTTGCAGAACTTTGGAGGTGAGAGTATTGCTCATTCAGAGTGATGTCAAGCAACTTTTTAAGTTTCACTAAATATGTGCAAGATTTAAAATTCATTTAGCTACATAAACTTAGAAGTGGGGCCTCTTGAATTCTGCGGCAAAATCTGTGGTTAAGTTCTGTTGCAATTACGTGTACCTGCAGAATTCACCTTTGGCAGATGATTTCCTGAGAACCTGAAAAAAAGAAACCCTACCTTAAGTGTGAGATTAAAAACTAGCCGAAAGGGAATCTTACACAATCTGCAAAATACCGTGAATTTAGTGTACACTACTGTGACATGTTTGCCAAACTCCAATGTAGGAAACTGCTGTCTCCCTCAGAGTGTACTAAGAGCACTGGCATTACTTCTCTCTGAAGGATCAATCTGAAAAGTGTGGTGCCTCAGACCACCACACAGAACACCTGTCCTGTCCACCAGCTGCAACAGCAATTCTACATGTTTAAATATCGATCCCTCATTAACATGCCCAAAGAACAGTATATATCTGTTGTTGCTGTTATTAAAGTATGGGTCCTACCCACAAAGAAAAAACTTCAAGGAGCTTACTGGGTATTTTCCCATTTTCTAGTTTGTGTGGTTGTCTATAAAGAACATTAACTCGACAACTTTTCCAGTGCTAGGAGTATACTTCAGAGGTGGAGCACATGCTCAGCTGGAGTGAGGCCCTGCTTAAACCAACAGCAACAGAAGAAAACAGACATAAAAGTTCTATCCAAAGCAGACTTGAAAAGCAAGCCTGGATAACATATCAATAAAGCAGAAAAACTCTTGTACACCAGGCCTCTACTTTGGGTAAAGTTAGGTACAATCTTATTGTTATAACATATCCAAGATTAAAGTTTTATCTTATGCCCACTTTAGAATGGTAAAGCAATCTAAACATTTCCAAATTATTTAAAACAAGTTAGTACTAGCCAGGCGTGGTGGGGCATGCATGTAATCCCAGCACTCAGGGAGGCAGAGACAGGTGGATAGCTCTGAGTTCAAGGTTAGCCTGGTATACAAAGCAAGTCCATTGACAGCCAGGGCCACACAGAGAAACCCTGTCTTGAAAAACAACAACAACAACAAAAAAAAAACAACACAAAACAAAACCAAGTTAGTACTATTTGCTGAATTAGATATATGTCTAACTGCCACAAACACAACTACAGCTAACTACTAGTAATTACTCTCTCTAGGAAAAGAATTATGGGAACTTTCGTTTGATGTCACATCTGTCTAGTTATTACAAAGTTCCATTACAAAGGGTGCAGGGATGGTCTAAAAGTTAGAGCATGAGCAGCTCTCCAGAAGTTCGGTTCCCAGCATGATCGGATGGCTCACAACCACCTGTTATCCAGCTCCAAGGGATTCCGAGGCCTCTGCAGGTGCTCAAAATAAACCTTTTTATAAAGACAGCCTAAAAGTACTTGATGTGCAAGCCTGGTAACCCAAGTTTAATCTCCCAGAAGCACCCAAAGAAAGGAGAAAATGGACTCTAAAGTTGCCCTCTGACATCTAGGCACAAGCTACTCTATGTGTGTACACATGCAAAATCGAGGGGGGGGGGGTGTTGTACCATGGAGAGGATGACTCAACTTCGGATCCGTCTCCCCCTCCCTCCAGTGTGCTGGGATCACAGACAGGAACCAGCACCCTTGGCCTGAACAGTACTATGGAATGCAGCCAGGGTTCCATGCAAAAACAGCAGGCACCTTCCCAACTGAGGCACACTGCTAGACCGCAGTTCTTTCCTGTAGAACTTTAGTGAGATCTTAGAAGGCCAACACAGAAGCTCTAGAAAAGAAGTCACTTCTTTTCCCAACACTAGATGTTTTGGGTTTTGTTTTTGTTCTGGTTTTTATTATTTTTTTTCCCCCATTTTCAGTTTTCTAAGACAGGGTTTCTCTATGGAGCCCTGGCTGCCCTGGATTGGCTTTGTAGACCAGGCTGGCCTTGAATTCAGAGCTCCACCTGGCTCTGCCTCCAGGGTGCTGGGATTAAAGGTGTGCGCTACCACTGCCCAGTGTAACTATTTCTCATAGCTAAAAAAGGTTCACACTTGAGGTACATCAGGATGGTTAGAAGATATGCTCTATACTTATGAGATCTGTCTTTATCAATAGACAAAAGTAAATAAATAAAAATAAATCCTGAAATATACCAAGGAATCCCTTGACATGGCCAGCACCCGACACTAAGAAAGTCTCACCGTCTCCCTGGAGACCTACTCCTCCTATGCCTTGGTGGAGGAGGCATTCGTCTTGGTGGAGTTCTTCTTCGAGGAGATGGTCGCCTCCTTGGGCTTGGCCGCCTTCTAGGAGAGTACGATCTGTCACAACAAATAGAATTAGGACCCAAATAAACCAAGAACAAGGACTTTCTTCACACAAATTCCATTTCCAAGACTACTTCCACTGATGTACTTTTATGGCACACAGAAAAAGCAGACATCATGTAAATGCAGAACCTGCAGAACCATCTTTGTTCGCAAGACACTCTGACACCGTTCACAACTCTCCCTTGAAAATCAGCACAGGCAGCCTAAAATGTACACCGTCCCAGGAGTACACACACCTCGATCGGGATCTGTGTCGCCGCCTTGGTCTAGTATGAGAAGGTGATCGAGAACGGGTCCGAGACCGTGACTTGGAACGTGACCGGGATCTTGGTCGGGTCTTTTCCTTTTCCTTTTTGGAATTTTTTTCTGGAGAAGGTTCTTTGGGCTCTGGTACAGGCTCTGGCTTGGGAGCTTTCAGGATGTCACTGTGGAAATAACATTTTGGTTTTTTCCCCCCTGCTCTTCTCAGAATCCTAAGCAAATACAACAGAATTAACTGGTTCTCTTTTTAAAGGGTTTTCAAGGGCTAACAAAATTGCTGCCTTTAGTATTTCTGGTGCAAGCTCGACCACCACAGTTCAATTTCCTAGAACCCCACATGAAAGTTGAAGAAGAGAGCCAGCGTCACATTGTGACTCTTAACAATGTGACCTGTTGGGGCTGGAGAGATGGTTCAGTAGTTAAGAGCACTGTCTGCTCTTCCTGAGGTCCTGTGTTCCCAGCAACCATGCTGGCTCACAACCATCTATCTATACTGGGGTCTGACACCCTCTTCTGGCATCCAGGTGTACTTGCAGTTAGAGAACCAATATACATAAAATAAATAAATAAATGTTACCAAAAAAAAAAAAAATGGCCTGTCCTCCACTACTAACAAAGTAAATATTAATAAATTAAGATACAGGTCACCTTAATTTAAAGTTTTCAAAATCTGCAAAGACTTCTTGTGGCCACAAACACAAGGTCCAGCCAAGACAGCACCCTTTACCTACTTGACCATGTGTGCAATCTATGGACAGCAAACTGCAGTCACTGTGGGTCCTGTGTGAAGTGTCCACAACTGCAGGGGCTGCAGTGTATGTAGTGTCAGACATGCTGCATGGCCTTGTGAACTATGAGACATGTTGTGCAGCAGCGACGTCAGGACCAAGCCTAAGGCAACCATGGGGCACACGAGGATCCCATTGAAATGGGATGAAGTGGCTTTTATTTGGTGTATTTTGTACCGTAGTTAACAGAAGCAAATCAAAACAGGAATCTGTCCACAATATATTGGGCAAGTGGGCAGGAAAATCAAATAACAATGGATAAAAATTTTGAAACAATACCAACAGACAAATAGTCACCTGTAGAGCATTTCCCTTATATTTTCCACATAATGTATGTAAATTCAGCTTCATTTTCCCACACTAACGGTGTAACATTAAAACTTAAGCCTAAAACATGATTATGTAATACAATCTTAGGAACGTGCCTTGTAGACGTGGCCTCCTGTACTGAAGAATCTTTCGTTCTCACTGACGGTTCTGGGAGCTCTGGAGATTTCTCCTTCTTTTCTGGGGCAGGGGAAGGGCTCCGGCTCTTGGTTCTGTGACGGGGAGATCGAGAGTGACTGCGCTTTCTCTCTCTCCTGACAGGGGAAGATCGTCTTCTAGGGGAAGGAGATCTGGATTTGCGTCTAGGACGAAAGCAATTTTTTCAGATTTTTGAATAAAGTGGTTTGGAGTAGACAAAGGGAAAATCGAGGATTAATCTTTTAAGTTACCCACTGTTGTCTGTATCTGAGAAGTTTCACATGGAAACAAGATATCCATTTCATCTACTTGAGAGGGAAAAGGCCAGAGAGAACTAGAAGGATAAGCAGACAGAGGTAACAGCCTCAAGAACCAGTTAGAAAGAGAGGCACTGGTTTGGGTTGATTCTCAACTCTTCCCAGAGATCATTCAAAGACCTGAGACGAAAAAGCTTAAAGCAACCATTTCCTCAACAATACATCGATCCTACCAAAACACAGGGTTTAGGTACAGACAGCTCTTATCAGAGATAATCAGGAGAGTCTCAAGATGCAGAAAAACGGATGGGCAATGCGAGCAGTGCGTTCTTCAGAAGAGAGCAATGCCAAATCTACAAAAGATGACTCGTTATTGGGGAGCCCTTCCTCCTTTTCACCTGTAGTGTACCTAATTCACTATTTATTACTTTTTAAAACTTGTATTGAAGTTCATCAGCAGACTTAGCCCACTGCTGGTCATGACAGCCTTAGAGGCACTGCTGTGAGTAGGTTTTAGACCCCAGCACAAACTAAAGGACAAAATATTACCTCCTTTCTTTACAAATTCCCACAGATTCATTTTTTAAAATCCTAAAAATGAAAAGCCTAATGGAATTCTCTCACCTTTCACCACAAATATAGTAGAAGCTGAACCGTGGATCTAAAAATGTGAACCTAACAATAGTCTCATTGGAAGAAAGAAGAAAACAAATAAATGATCTGAAGTTTGGGTTCAGTACAATCATCTAAGAAAAGCAGAACAAGGAATTAGGTAAGTATATGAACGCTAACAAAGCAGATTTTTAATAAAAGGGAAATGGAAAGAATCAGAATACAAACAACAAAAATCCCAATGCTTTATTTAAGCAAAGGAATACAAAGTCTAAATTTCTACTTAAGAGCGAGTAACTCACCTAAATTAGGTGATCATTTTAGTCAAATGATCTGTCTCAAACAAAGGATTTTTTTGTTCTTGTTTTTGTTTTTGTTTTTTTTTTTTTGAGAGTATCACAAAGTTGCCTTGGCTGGTCTAAAGGCCACCCTCCCATCCCACCCTCCCTCAACCTCCTGGGTAGCTGTATAAAACAAGTGCCAAAATGCCTAGCAACATAAAAGATGTCTTTAGCCCAAGGCTCGCCACCAAGAACTGGAGGAACTTCTGCCAGGGCATTCTTTAAGACCCAAAGGCACCTGTAAAACACTGTCCTTGCATCTGTTATGCCATACCTTCTGGGGCTGCGAGACCGCTCCCTTTTTTCTCTGCTGCTTTCTTTTTCTTCCTTATCCCTCTTATCTTTATCTTCATCTTGTTTTTTCATAGATGCCAATTTTTCTTGTTCAATCTACAAGGACACAATTGAATGCTGAGAGCAGGCAATACAAATGCCATGGGCTGGATTATCACTGATGTCGTAACTACCATTTCACCAGTCTTGGCTTGCAGATGCGTTCACAGGTTCTCAACCTTACTGTTATAACATTGTTTACTGCGTAACTCTTTATAACTGCCTACATAAGAATTTAGCCATACTTTTTAGATACATTAAAATTTCTTTTAAGTTAAATTCACTTTCTCAGAGGCAGTTACTGGTTTCTGAGAAAACAGCACTCTACTATTCAAAGGAGGAGTGGTAAACCACAACTCAATGTGCAAACATCTCACAGAACGCCGAAGGCTGGCCAGATCACAGAAATTAAAATATCTTAAAGAAAACAAACAAAAGTTAAGGTAAACCATCAGTCCACATACTATTTCTCAAGTCAATATAAAAAGGATTATTACTTGTCTCTGTTTTATTTCTTCCTTCTTCAACTCTAGGAAAGCAGAAGGGATCCCAGCGATATTTTCTTGTGCACTTAACAGCAGGGGCCACAGTTCTCCCATGAATTCTCTAGCATTTTTCCCATTCAAAAATCCAGTCAGGTTGATTTGCATCATTTTGGAATCTGGGTTCTGCAAAAAGACATGACAGGAAGAAAAACAGGTTACTCCGAAACCAACCAGCCAACCTAAAACTCATTTAAATTAGTATTTAAGTCTACCATAAGGGGCTTAGATACATATATAGGCTCTACTATTTTAAAAATAGTTTCCCCTAGTTGCTTCTTGGTAATATTATTTCTAGATAATCAAATTCTCTCTCACTGAACCAAAAGCACTAGAGCAGCCTTTGTGGATTTCCTAAGTATTTAGACTGTTTGGCTGTTAGTGGGCCTCAGATAGTTATCAACTTTTAAAACAATCACGGGTCATCTATAAATCCTTGCATTTACTAACAAGTATTTTCTTGGCTGAAAAACTTGCCCCAACAAGAAATTGAAAACATACATAAACAGTTCTCTTTACACTATAGGTAACTTTCTATAAAATATCTAGTATCTAGTGCTCAGTTATAAGAACTAACAAGTTATGCATGCACTCTGTAATTTTTGAAGACTACGCTAGAAGCCTGACGACTGCACATGAAAACCTATTACTAACAATGCCACAGATGCTCAACTGTCCACAAAACTAAGTCAAGATTTCTAAAAAGTAACTGGGTTTTTAAACACTAGGTCTGTTGGTCAAGCAACAAGGTCCGTATAACAAGCACAGCTCAATAGCACAAAGCAAGTACAGATTCCAGGTGTCTTCAGTTTCTTCTTGGAACCTTGGGGGTTTGGAATCGCCAAGTCCCCTGTAGAGAAAGATGTTCCCTTGGCTTGC
>REGO01000146.1:673975-676475 GCA_010120015.1 Rhombomys opimus | reverse complement strand
TCCCCACTGTGATTATACATTTCTTCTTTGTTCATTTTACCACATTACAAAGCTCTTCTAGTTTTCTGGAATGTTTTATATTTGTCTATATCTTGTCTACATTATGTCTGAGCCATCAATCCAGATCCAAAGTAAAAGGCTTTAATAGCAAATAAAGATTGTGACTTTTACAGTCAAAATAATCAAGCAAGTAGAAACACCATTAACTAAAATTCAGATATAAGTTGTACATTCCTTTCTAAAAGTAGTTGACAGATAAAGCATCTATATTTTAATATTTAAAAAATACATCCTAGGGCTGGAGAGATGGCTCAGCGGTTAAGAACAGTGGCTGCTCTTACAGAGGTCCTCCTGAGTTCGATTCCCAGCAGCCACATGTGTGGCTCACAACCACCTGTAATGGAATCTGATTCCCTCTTCTGGTGTGCATGAAAACAGAATGTTCATATACATAAAATAAATAAATCTTTTTAAAAATACATCCTTAAAATAGCAGAGTAAGATACCCTCTCCACAATCAATGTTAAGTTTGACATGTATGCTTTTGCAGATCTGTTTAAATGAGCAACATCACATACAAGATCACTGTGCTAAAAAGAGCATCCTTTAGGTTGCTACAACTTTAAGATTTTGAAGAGACAGAGGCAGAAGGATTGTGGCAAATTAGAGGTTAGTCTGGTATACACTATCAAGTTCCAGTCAACAAACCAAAATACTATCAAAAAACCAAAATTGGAGGATGGGGATCTATATTTCAGTGTCAAGAGTGTTTAACCACTCTGCCTGGCTTTAATTCTAGCACTACAGAAACCAGGAATGGTGATGCCTGAATCCTAGTATACTAGGAATTTGGAAAGTCAGAAGTTCAAGGTCATCTACAGTTCTACAGTTTGACAGAGATACAGGAAATTCAGTGTGTTGAAAGGGGTGTATGGCAAAATCAAAAAACGTGGGGCACACCTATAATCCAAGCGCTTAACAAAGACCAGAAGTTACCCTCAACTACATACTGATTTAGGGGTACCAATTCTGTCCCAGAGAAGAAGAGAAAAATGGGAAAGGGAGAGACAAAAAAAGGAGTAGTGGGAGAGGGACAGAAAATATGAATTAATAAATTTAAAGCCAGGTGAGGTGGTGTACTCCTATAATACTAAATTTAAGACAAGAGCGGAGGATCAGGGTTCAAGTCAGACTTGCAAATCTGTGGACAGCCTAGACTACAATTAGACCATGTCTGGAGAAAAACAAAGCAACAAACAAACAACAATTTTAAGTACATAAAAACCTAACTTCACCAAAGAACTCGGAGCAATAAGGCATCACAGTTTTTTATTTCATCCTTCCTTCTGGCTCAATTAAACACGGAAGTAACTGGTTCTGATCTGAAATCTACAGACTGGTTTGCTAACCGGCTTTGGTTCCTTGGAGAATGATAAAGAAAGCTTCTGTTTGGTGTGAGAATACAGTGGAATGGCAAGAGCACTTAGCTGGCATGTACGGAGCCTGAGTACAGCCCTTAGTACAACAAAGTTTTGGGTTGGGTATAGTACCCCACACCTCTCTAATCCCAGCACTCAGGAGGCAGAGGCAGGAGGGTCTCTGAGTCGCAGACCACCCTGGTCAATAGCCAGGGCTTCAGCATGAGACCCTGTCTTAAAATCCAAGTTATCTGATAAGGTAAAAAACCTGAGCTAGAGGTGATGCACACATCTTTAATCCCTGGTCTACCAAGTGAGTACAGCAACCAAGGCTACACAGAGAAATCCTGTCTTGGGGGGGGGGACGACTTGTAATAGTGTGTCAGTTCTGCTACTGCTCCACTATGTCTGAGAATACACAACCTAATCTCTAAGGATGTTTCCTCTCATGCAAAATTAGGGGCAATGAGCTGGCATGTGGAGCACACTTTCTATCCCAGTACTCGGGAGGCGGAGGCAGGGGACGAGGGAATCTCTCTGAGTTCCAGGACAGCCAGGGCTACACACAGAGAAACCCTCAGAAACTCACTTCCCCGATCAGAGGAAAAAAAAAAAAAAAAAAAAAAAAAAAAAAAAAAAAAAAAAAACAAAAAAAAAACAAACAAACAAACAAAAAAAACACCCAAGGCTAAATGTCTGGAGTGTTAAGGCATGCTGATTATCCTCATTTGATCATTACATGGCAAACATGTGCTAAAATGCCACAATATATACTTTATGTGTAACTAGTACATATCAGTTAGAAGACCAAACCTATTAAAGTCACCCGGAAAGTGATCCTGGCAGGCCATAGCTGAATGGCACAAAATTTGGCTAGTACATACATACAAAGCCCTGAACATGGTGCATAGCTCTGCAAAAAGTTTTTAAAGAGAAAGTTTTTCAAGCCGGGCACAGTGGCACACCCCTGTAATCCCAGCAGAGAGGCAGATGGACGGCTGTGAGTTCAAGGCCAGCTTGGTCTACAAAGTGAGTCCAGGAGAGCCAAGGCTACACCGAGAAACCCTGTCTTGAAAACAAAA